>PVKC010032362.1:0-14274 GCA_004027635.1 Crocidura indochinensis | reverse complement strand
CAAAAATGAATGAACTATATATGTATATCTGTATGTGGATATATGTCTATGCATAGAGATAGATATCTACATACAGATACATGTATAGAATGAGCAATAGACTCACATACCTCTCCTCAACTTCCCCATAAGAGAAAAATTTCTATAAAAGTTTTAGGGCCACAAAATTAGATTTTCTGAACTTTGAAATATTACCATCCCAGTATCTTAGCTGATGATGAACCATCATTTTCCCATTCAACATAGTAGTTTCAAATAGGGTAGAAAGGTTAAACTGAAAGGATTTTTTTTTTTGGTTTTAGGGCCACACCCTTGCTTGAGGGACCATATGGGATGCTGGGGATCAAACCAAGGTCCGTCCTGGATCAGTCCCGTGAAAGGCAAATTCCCTACCTCTGCATTATCGCTCCAGCGATAAAGGATAACATAAAAGGATCTGAAATTTTAGTAGAAAACTAAGTTGATATTTATATCTCAAAACATATAGAGATCAATGTTTACCCAGAAAAAATATTTTGCCTAATACTGGTGACCTGTTGTTGATTTGAAATGACTGAGATTGCTATTTTGTATGTAGTTTTTTATCTACTTAAAATAAGAAGATGGTAATGAAGTCAATCTTTGGGTGGAGAAAGGGAAACCTTGACTATGAGGCTTGGGAATTTATAAAACCAAAATATAGAGCAGGATATATAGTTCAATCCTCAAACTTTTTAAACAGGGGCCCAGTTCACTGTCCCTCAGACCATTGGAAGGCCAGACTATGGTAAAAACAAAAATTACGAACAAATTCCTATGCACACTACATACATCTTATTTTGATGTGAAGAAACAAAATGGGAAAAAAATACAATATGTGGCCCGCGGGCCATAGTTTGAGGACCACTGGCATTAGATTATATGATTCGCATGCAGAAGCCCTAGATTCAATTATCAGCCCTGAGCACTGTCAGGAGTTACCCCTGTACACATCTGGGTGTTGTTCAAAGCAAACTAATGAAAAAATCTTAACAGTGTCCACCTAAACTCAAACATCTTTTTTCCCTTCGCAAATCTTAGTAATGAACTTTTTTTTATTTCATTTTTTTGGGGTTCCAGGGACTGTATTCAGGAACTCAAACATACAAGGCAGTTACTCTGTCCTCAGTCCTAAATGTTAATCTAGGCTACTCATTCAGTTCCTCTGTTCCTTCTCTCTGCCTCTGTCTATCTTCCTTTCTTTCTCTCTCTATTTTTACATGCAAATTATGCACTTTATTGTTGACCATATCACCCACTATAATAAAGTCCAAATCAGAGCATCTTGGGAAAAGATCTATGAAAACAGCGTTTCAAATGAAACTGGGGGAAATTCCAGGATGGAATTGCCTTCTATTCTGGGTATGCAACTTTACTTTATCACCATAAACTTTATCACTTTTTTAGCTCTTTTCAGGGGGTAACCTGTACCCCTCCTGGGGACCATATTATTTTTTTTTACTCTGAGCGTTAATTTGGGAGTTGCCTAAACCCTTTCTTTATGTGGCTGTAACAAATTAATTCACAATAGGGAGCATTTTAATATTTCTGGAAGTTCTCCCTTGGATATGTTTCTATTTCTTTACTCCTTGTTAATAAAATGTCATTTCTTCACAATGTTTTGCTTATAAAAATTCCTTACTGGAAGAATAGACAATGAATCTTGGGAATCTAAGCAGAGATTAAGAGTGACTTCATTTTCCTTCAAAGCATATAACCTCATCACCTTAGTCAGAGAAACATGGGTGTTTGAAAATTCAAATGATGGGTACCAAGTGTCATGCTGCATAGATCAAGGGGCAGCCTGATGGACTGCCTTCCTTGTGCTGAAAAAAAAAAAAAAAAACAATTTCCACACCATCTAAGTTCACACAGACTTTTTTGAATATTGATCTCCCCTAACCTTTACTGGCAAGGTCATGATAGAGCAAGCAGCAGGAGAAGCACCATCTCTATCTGCTACTACTCTCACTATGACTGTCTCACGAAACCACATCAGCAGGAAATATTTTTATAATGCCAATGCATAGTGACTCTGCCCTAATCCCCTATGGCCATAGGAAACATCACATCTATGAATGTGTTACAATGCACAATAAGAGGCATTATGCAAATATGTTTAAGATCATTAAGCAAATATACTAAAAACAGGAAAATTATCCTTGATTACCTAAGAAGGACCAATGTAGTTAGGAGCTCTAAAAAAAGATGAGTGAAGGGTCAGAAAGAAAAAATAAGAGAAGTTCACAGCATGAAAATGAACTTGGCATGGAAACGATCCAAGTGCCCATCAAGAAAAAATGAAAGCACACAAATATACACACACAAATGCATCCTAGAATAGTATTTGTTCTTAAAAAAATTTTTTTTGTTTGTTTGTTTGGTTGGTTGGTTGGTTTGGTTTGGTTTGGTTTGGAGCCATTCCTGGCAGTGCTCAGGGACTATGCCTGGCTCTGCACTCAGAAATTAGTCCTGACAGGCTCAGGGGACAATATGAGATGCTGGGGATCAAACCAGGGTCAGCCACATGCAAGGCAAACTCTATGCTATTGTTCTAGCACCTGAAAAAGGATTTCTTGATAGAAACGCTATTAGATTCAATAAAATGAATAAAATTGGAGAGCCTCATATAAACTGAAATAAGACAAATACAAAATATTGTTTTTAATTTTATGTGAAACTAAGAAAAAAAAGTGTAGACTGAGAAGAGAAGTCAGTGGGCAAGAACACATGATTTGTTTGCAGGAGGCCTGCATTACATAAGCTCCTGAGCATTGCTGTGAGTAAATCTCAAGCATCGTCAAGGAGTAACTTCTGTGCACCACCAAATATAAACCTCTCCTTCCTCCAAAAATGCTTTTTACATTATTTTTATTTAAGTAAAATAATTACAAATATGTTTGTAGTTGGATTTCAGTTATAAAAAGTCCTTTATCAGTGCCCTCCTCCCCCTCCTTCCCCCACCCTCTGCCTGTATTCAAGACTGGCATTCTATTATTCTCACTCACTACCACTGTCATGATAGTCATTAGTATAATTATTTGTATAACTATCCTCACCACTCTGTCGTAGGCTTCATATCGTGGGTCGGTCCTTTCAGGCCTCTCATCTCTATTTTCTCTGTATATTATTATAAAATGGCTTTTATTTTTATTAACTCCCATATATGAGTGAGACTCTTCTATGTCAACATCTCTCCTTCTCACTTATTTCACTCAGCATAATGTCAATCCATGTATAGGAAAATTTTATGACTTAATTTTTCTTGATGGCTGCATAATATTTCATTGTGTGTGTATATATATATACATATATACGTATATATGTATATATATGTACCACAGTTTCTTTAGCCATTCATCTGTTTTTGGGCATCTGGGTTGTTTCCAGATTCTGGCTATTGTGAATAGTGCTTCAATCGATTGTACAGAATGCATTTTTGTATTGTGTTCTTTTGTTTCTAGGGTATATCCCTAAGTGGTATAGCTGGATTATATGGGAGCACAATTTCCAGTTTTTTTTTTTTTTAGGAAATTCCATGTTGCTTTCCATAAAGGCTGGAATAGATGGCATTACCACCAGTAGTGAATGAGATTTTCTTTCACCCCACATCCCCACCAGCACTTATTGTTCTTGTTATTTTTGTTGTTTGTTTTTATTTCTGTGGTGTGTGCCAGTCTCTGTAGTGAGAGATGGTGCCTCATTGTTGTTTTGATTTGCATCTCCCTGATGATTAGTGATGTAGAACATTTTTTCATGTGTCTTTGGCCATTTGTATTTCTTCTTTGAGGAAGTATCTGTTCATTTCTTTTGCCCATGTTTTGATGAAGTTAGATGTATGTTTCTTAAGTTCTGTCATACCTTGTATATCTTAGGAATTGGCTCCCTTTCTAATTGGGTATGGGGTGAATAGTTTCTCCCATTCAATTGGTGGCCTTTGTATCCTAGTTACTATTTCCTTTGAGGTACAGAAGTTTCCCAGTTTAATATAGTCCCATCTGTTTATCCACTTGTTTTGAGAGTGCTGTTTCCTCCTTGAAGATGCCTTTTGTCTCAATGTCATGGACTGTTTTACCCATGGGTTGTTATATATAGTTTATGGTTTCAGTTCTGATATCAAGGTCTTTAATCCATTGGGTTAGATTTTTGTGCATTGTGTTAGAGGTTTGAGTTCGCTTTTTTGAATGTGGCTGACCAGTTGTCCCACATTCAACCACTTGTTGAAAAGGCTTTCCTTGCTCATTTTGTGTTTTTTCCCCTTTATCAAGGATTAATTGATTGTATGTTTGAGGAGCATTCTTTGAATACTCAAAACTATTCCATTAATCTTAGGATTTGTCTGAACTCATGCATTTATTCCATCAACATCGAGAGAAATAGGGCCCGGAGAGATAGCACAGAGGCCGATCCAGGACCAAAGGTGGTTGGTTCGAATCCCGATGCCCCATATGGTCCCCCGTGCCTGCCAGGAGCTATTTCTGAGCAGACAGCCAGGAGTATCCCCTGAGCACCGCCAGGTGTGCCCCCCCCCAAAAAAAATATTGAGAGAGATGATTGTTATGGGACTTAGTGTCACTTTGTGTAGAAGTTTTGTGTGTCTGTTTGTCTTGTCTTAAGGTGGACCTTTCAGTTTGTTTTTTAAGGGTGGTTTTGAGTCTGTAAAGTTTCTGAGCCGTTGTTTGTCCATGAGGTTATGTATGTTTCTTTCAAACCTGAATGTGAGTCTGACTGGGTGAAGTATTCTAAACAAAGCATTCATTTTGTTGAGATTTAGTCTATATCCCACCACTGCCTTTGGGCCTTGAGGGTCCCTTGTGAAAGATCTGCTGTAAATATTAAGGGTGATATGTTGAATATATTTTCCCTTTTGGGTCTTGATGCTTTCAGTATTCTATCCCTATCTGTGGGATTTATCATTGTGACTAAGATGCATCTTGGAGTGCTTTTCTTTGGATCTCTTTTGGCTGGTAATCTTCAAGATTTGGTTGCATGCACTCTGCACTCTTTAGCTCTGGGAATTTCTTTTTTGTTTTTATTTGTTTGTTTTTTTCAGGCCACACCCGTTTGATGCTCAGGGGCTACTCCTGGCTAAGTGCTCAGAAATTACCCTTGGCTTAGGGGAACCATATGGGACTCCCAGGGATCGACTTGGCTAGTGCTTGCAAGGCAGACACCTTACCTCTAGTGCCACCTCGCCAGCCCTCGACTATTGATTCTTTATGGTGGTTTTCTTTATGGTGTCTGGTACTCCAATCATTCATATTTTGTTTCTATTGAGTTTATTGAAGATTTCTATTTTTGTCTGTTTACATTCTTTGAGGATTTTTTTTCATTGTCTGAGCATGTGCTTTAAGGCTCTTTTCTAATCTCCTCTGTTGCATAGAGTTGTGAATCTCATCTTCCAGCTCACTGATATTCGGTCATCAACTGATGTTACTCTGTTTGAGAGGCATTTTAGGGAAGTTTTCATTGCATCTATCAATTTTTCAGATCTATTATTTCAGTTTGGAGTTTTCTCATTTCTATTTTCTTATACTCTTGATTCTTGTTTTTGGTTCGTTCAGCTCAATCCATGCTTTATTTTATTTCTATGAGGATCCTCCCTATTTCTTCTCTAAACTTCCTATCTGAAAGGCTAAATAAGTGGTTGGCACTTTTTGGGTCATCAGAGCTGCCATCTTCATTCTCTATGCATTGTTTTGGCCTGCGTTGTTTCCTCATTGTGATGCTGTAGTATGATGTTTTCTGTGTGTTGTGCTGGGGTTCATTGACCAGGAGATGTGCCTGGCAGAGAAGCCCAGGGAAGTGGCCAGATTCCCTTGTCTCCGCCCTGCGTGGGCGTGGTCTGCAGGGGGCCAAATCGATAGCACAGAGGTAAGGCATTGCCAAGGCAACTTGGCCAACACAGTACGGATCCTGATTCATTCCTGGCATCCCATATAGTCCCTTGAGCCTGCCAGAAACAAATTCTGAGTGCAGAGCCAGGAGTAACCCCTGAGAGCCACTGGGTATGACCCAAAAACAAACCAAAAAAAGGAAAGCTTGCTGTAGGGGCCAAGTGCCACTCTTCTCCAAAAATGTTTTAAACTTTACTTCTTAGGAATTAAAAGTGAAAAGAAAAATTGGGATATAGGTAGAGGTTGATAAAGGGTAAAAGCGTTCAGCTCTAAGATGGAGCACAATCTGAACTTCAAATAACTTACAATTTTGTCAAGAGGACTTAGTCGCTTTGCTGGCATTGCTTGTTTGAACTTTGGGGAGCATGGATAAAGAAATGTGGATCGAATTTGAAAGTGGTTTTAACCCTCAGTTAAAATGTAGAAAAACAATAGAGACCTGAGTTCCCCAAGTGTAAGGAATTGAATTTGGACCCTTTGCAAAGGGGTAAGAAGTAAAGTTTTCCCAGAATTGTTTGTTTGTTTGTTTGTTTTTGGGTCACACCCTGCAGCGCTCAGGGGTTATTCCTAGCAGGCTCAGGGAATCAGATGGGATACCAGGATTTGAATCACAGTCCCTCCTGGGTTGGCCAGGTGCAAGGCAAATGTCCTACAACTGTGCCAGCTCTCCGACTCCCTTCCCTAAATTTCTACATAGAAGTTGAGCTGAGTTGGCAGCTTGATTTTTAAAAATTTGTGAATCTTGGTGAACCTACATAGATGTCTGATTTACAGAAACAGATAGATTATAAATTTGCCTTGTTTTAAACCTATAATCTGTGACACTTTTTTTACAGCATTAATAGATAGTTAATAAAAGGACAGCAGAGTATTTGCTTTCACATTATTAAACATAAATATTTATGAAGGGTTTAAATGTAAGAAAAGGTTTGGCTGGCGATTTTCTTAACCTTCAATAGATAAAGCAGTTTTTATAGCTGTATAACATAAGGGTGGGTGGTAAGAGAAAGAATAATAATTTAGAAGTTTATGCTCAAAATTAGCATTGAGCATTAGCCAGGCAAGTTGGTTTGCTCAATCAACCAGCATCCATTGTTTATCTACTATCCGCAAGGAATCATTCTGTTCAATAAAGAAAGAGATTAATCAGGCAGGGTTCTAGTAATAGATTCTGTAATGTAATGGGAAAAAAATAAGAAATGCCCATCATTTTATTGGCAAGCATGTTAAAAAAAAAACAGGGAATGTTGAAAACTAGAAATGAGCCATTAGATCTCAAAATAAAAAATTGTTTGTAGTCAAAAATTATTGATAGAAAGGAAGAGGACTGAGTTATGAAAGAGAGTTGTGTGTGGGGGGGGGGAGGAATCTATTCTCAAAGTATCAGGAAAATATTTGGAAGTGCCTTCTCTGGTGAAACTTTGACCCACATTATCAGAATAAAACAAAGGATAAATTAGAAAGTATATAAAAACTACAATCAGGGAAACAAAAAAGCAAATATTGGGGACCTATAAACATACTTAAAGGGTAGAATTAAGGAGTCAGGGAGATAAACTAAAAATATGGGTGCATTATTTTTATGTTTCAGGTACCAAGTTTGATTCCTAGCACCACAACCTTACCCCTTACCACCCTCACACCAAAGGATGTGTTCTGGTTGACCCAGTACCACATCACTGGGCCAGAGAGATAAACTAAGAAGCCACTATAGCAGCTCTAAGTATCACCAAGAATGGTCCTAGTCCTTTTGAGCCCTGTTTGGCAGGCCTCATCCAAAATAATCAATTAAAGTATACTTAAGAGCGAAGAAATGGAGAAGAGGAAAAATGAACCAGTAAAGGAAGTGAGTACATGATTTCTAGAATAAATGTGGCTCTTATTTATGACTACACAGATCATAGTAGGAGAGGTCAGGGTGGAAAAGAAAATATAGTAACAGAAGAAATAAGCTGAGAGGTTAGGGTAAAAGTAGATGGTACGGATGACTATTGATCATGCCTAAAGTCTGAAGAAACAGAACTAAGGAGGAGGAAAGGGAGTTGATATCAAGAAGAAAGGTCATAGGAGATAAAACCTAATGCATCTAGTAAGTTAATATTGGAATACATTAAGATATTTGTGGTGCCAGAGAGATAGTACAGTGAGAAAAACACCTGCCATATAAGCCTGGTTTTGATCCACAACATCCCATATGGTCCCTCAGTACCCTCCAGGAGTATTTCCTAAGTGTAGAGCCAGGAATAACCCCTGGGAATTACTTAATATGGTCCAATCCCCCCCCCCAAAAAAACCCCAAACAAATAAATAAGTAAAGAAATCTTCAAGTAAAAACAATAAAAATCCAGAGGGACTTCTCAAAATTGCCACATCCTCTGTAAATTATGAAATAGTGCTAAACTCAGAGGATGAAAGCGATGAGAATAGCGTGAGGTTAGAGGTTTGAAATGTCTGCCTCAAGAGGAATTCTAGAGGTAGCCAATCTGAGACAAAAAAGAGGATTGTGAGGCTGCACTGAGAATACAGCTGAAGTCAGATAATAAAAGAATAATGATATTTTCCTGAATTTTAATTTCCATACAAATACAGAAATTTTTATCCTGCTTGCACATATTATTTTTCTTTCACAAGAGAACGAAATTGAGATTGAAAAAGAGAACCCCAATGTAATTGTTTTTATTTTTTTCTTTATCAAAAGATCATATATGGGGTCGATTTGAAAATATTGGAAAACGGGTCACTTTTGTAAATCACAATCTTATGCTATTTATATTTGTGTGTTTCTACCTTTTCACACTTGGTTTTTAAAACATGCAGATTTGGGGGGAGGGGGAAGTCACATCAGCCAACAGGGTTTTGTGGATCACACAGCCCCATGCAATTAAGGCACCATTGTTAATTTTCAAATTGTCATAATCCATTTGAGAATTTAAGACAATTCAAAAAACAATTATGACTGAATGAAAAGTGAATTGGGCAATCAACTGAGATGAAGTTCAGCCCAGAGAAACAAAACAGTTGAGGGGAAAAAAAAAAAACCTCATATGTGGGAAGAATGAAAGACATATGGAAGTAACTGATTGTACTGGGATAATCTTTAAAGACCAAGGTAACTTGAGGAGAAGGAGGTAGAATTTGTTTGACACTGAATAAGACTTAGCTGTTTTGTTCAGTGTAACATGTCTTGGGTTTTTATGTTCAAGTTATGTAATGACAATTTTGAAGTTTACCCAGATGTATGTAGATATGCCTATATGTTATTTACTTAAGAGGACCATATAGCAGCAAATAAACAAAACCAGTCCCCACAGGCATCATGGAACAGCTTGCAGCAAAACTGAATTTTTATTCCATTCATTTCTGATTCTCTGAAGGGTGACTAATTTGTAGTGCATCCAAATGGATTAATTTGCCTTAAATTAAGAAGTTCAAATCATCACATCCTATGTCTTTTTTTTTAAACACTGAAATAGAAGATAACACAATCACCTTCATTGCCAAATAACTTCAAAAATACTTTGTAATGCTGCAAAGACGTCTTCCTAATTGAATTTTTAAATTTTAATTTAAATTTTCTTACATTTTTTATTCTGAAAACTTACAATCAACCCCCAGCAAATGGGTTCATGCAGAGGAGTCCAATATTATTGCATTACAATTCTTATCATTTTAGATTCTTCCTGCTGAACTTTTATTCTCCTCCAAGCCATTTCATTCTCTTCCAACCTTCCTTCTATTCCTTTTACAAAGGCATTAGCTCAGATTAATTTCATCGGATGCTTTCCTTGGTAAATCACCATTCCAGCACGCTCATTTTTATGGTTTGAATTCCTCTGAACTCATTCATTCATTCATTTACTCATTCATTCATACATCATTGTGCATTCACCAGCTCAGTGTTCTCTATGCAAAATATATACATTCTATGTCTCTTCGGTTCCATAGTTTACAAAAGGAAGCATATATAATTATCTATTTCTTTCCAAAATATTTAAAGCAACTGACTGCTTAAAATAAATTGCAGAAAGGAATGTGGTCCACAAAATATAGAGGAAAAAATCAAATGCCAAAGGAAACTATCCTAAAGGAGATAAACAAAATTATATCAAAACTTTTTAGCAGCTAAAGAAATGGGGTGGGAGTAGATTGGATATATCATAAAACCTACATTCTCCAATAAAATAAAAAAAAAACTACTAGTATAAAAAGGGATATAGAACAAAGATGACAAACACAGCAATATTGGTACTACTAATGGCAATCTCAGAATCCTTTATACATCAGCTTTCTGTTGTTTTAACTGTAATTTCACCAAAGGTGCTGATCAACATGAATTCTTAGGTCAGAGAGACAGCTCAAAACTGATAGAGAGCATAGTTTTCATGGGGAGGCACGTATAAATCCCTAACACTTCATGGTATCGCCCCGAGTATGCACGCGCACACACGCGCGCGCGCGCGCGCACACACACACACACACACACACACACAGAGCACATAGAGTACAGAGCCAAAACTAATCCACCCCCTGTGCCCATGGCCCATAAAAAACAGTAACTAAGTCTCTCACTGAATCTTACATAAATGATTTTTATTTGAGAAACTTGCCACTTAAAACAATAATGCAGCATGCATGTCGATACCTTGAAGAACATTTTAGAGTAAAATTGTTTGGAGACAAAAGAATGCTTTATACATAGAAACTTCAGCCTTACTGAGGGTGGTTCCTAACTACAGGAGTTCATCAAAACCCTGATTGGTATATAATGCAGTAAGAACTCAGAATGGAAAGACACTGATAGAAAGAAATCCTCCTTCAAGAGGAGAGACTGAAGCTGAACTTTCAAAGATGAGTCATGCTGAATGAGTAAGTCAAGATTTGGAAAGAACTGACCTTTTGAAGGTTTGTTTGTTTGTTTGTTTAAATGATAAACTACTGAATTCATACTCATGGTTTTGACTTTTCTATTGAAGAAACATTTTCCCAATAATCTTTATTCATCTCACTGTGAATCCTTCAGCTTTCCTTCAGATTTTAATATGCTAAAAATCCAGAGTTCGGGGCCCGGGAGATAGCATGGAGGTAAGGCACTTGCCTTTCATGCAAAAAGGTCATCGGTTCGAATCCCGGTGCCCCATATGGTCCCCCGTGCCTGCCAGGAGCAATTTCTGAGCATGGAGCCAAGAGTAACCCCTGAACGCTGCCGGGTGTGACCCAAAAACCACAAAAAAAATAATAAATCCAGAGTTCGCTGGAGAGATAACATGGAGGTAAAGCATTTGCCTTGCATGCAGAAGGTCGGTGGTTCGAATCCCGACATCCCATATGGCTCCCTGAGCCTGCCAGGTGTGATTTCTGAGCATAGAGCCAGGAGTAACCCCTGAACCCTGCCAGATGTCACACTTCCCCCCCCCAAAAAAATCCAGAGTTCACTACTCAATTTTTTAGCCATTATTAGGTCATCAAATTAATTAAGTTGGGACTGTTTTGTTGATGGTCTCCACTTATCTACATTCTCAGTGGTTTTGCATCATCTGATAACATTAGAGTTTCCTTGTAAGATTGTATTCAAACAGCAAAAAGACCATTTTAATAATATCAATCATTCATTCAATACCAAAAAAAAATCCTTTCTCATTTTCCTTCTGTTACTGGTAGAGATTGCAACATGCAAAAGACTATATTCTGCAGACACCCTCAAATCAGTAAGTGCTCAAAATTGTGTGCAAAATATGAATAAAATATTGATTTCATTAAAAATGTTAAGGACTACTTAATTCAAAAACATTTTATATGTTTGCATATTTATTTCTGAATTTGCATATTTGTTTGCATATAACTTGTAAAGATGAATGTTAATTATACTTTAAAATCATTTATAAATTGTAACTAAGAATGTTGTATGAATTTTTAAAACTGCCAAATTCTCAAGTACCACTAATTATAAAGTGTCATATAAAGTACACTGAAGCAGACCTCATATTGAAAAAATATTGAGATCTTGACAAATAGAAAAGCAGAATTATTAACTGTGCTTGCTGATTAAATGATACCTGAGGCAAGTGAAATTTAAGTGACACTTAGCGCTTTTCCAAAGCATCCATTTACCTTCACTGAATTATGATGAGAAATTCCTTTCCTACCCAGACAAATATTTTACCTGATGTCTCCACATTATCCAACCTTCAAATCTGAGCTTAAGAATCATTTCACATTTTATCCGTATGTATTCTGAATATGACATAAAATAAGCAAATAGGAATAATAATAAGTAGAATGGCTACCTCAGCAGCACCCAGTGTCAAAAGAGGTGAGCTGAGAAGATTTGACTGTGCACTAATTGGATTTGCAAAATGTTTCAGAGTAATTTAAAAAACATTTACACAAGGTCAGATCTGAACTGGTCTCCAAAAAGAACTACAGAGAAGAATGAAATGTCTAAGTAATTACACTGGACATGTAGATCTAGCATTCTATCTATTAAATTGGGCATGAAATTGGATCTTTTTTAAGTACAGTAGGTCTTACGCAATAAAGCTCTGGACAATTTTCTGTATTTTTTATAAAATGCTTAATTGTCCTGTGCCCAAATATGTCATAGATAGGAGATGAGCTATTCCTCATGTATAGTCTTTCTAGATTAGCAACTACTATAAGTCAATTTCTTTTACAATAATGTAAAGAATTGTAGCATGTTGAAAATTAAATCAATCTTGGTTTCTTCTGTCATCTACAGGCTTGCCAATAGCCAGGCACTGTTACTAGTTTCCCTTCCTCCACTACTGTCATGCCCCTTGTCTCTATTAGTTTAGGGTTGATTTGTAAATGTCTTACTACAGGAAATAATTAATGCTAAATTATTCCATGTTGTTATACTATCAGTGTCCTATCTGTATCCATACTAATATAATTAGAGAGAAAGTCGACACTGAAATAACAAGTAGCTCTTAAAGTTCCATGCATTTTAAGTAGCATTTACTGTGCAGACAGACAAAACTTAGATCTCGAAAATAATTTGATATTAAAAAGACAAAAGTAAACAAATTAGATTGTAAGTTTGTTTTTCCCCCTGGGTACTAATCAACCCTAGTAAGCCTTGTATTGTACTTTTCAAATCTGTTCATCAGAATTTATGTGTTAAAAAGAAAAAAAGAAAAAAATTGTCTCCCTCTGGTGGGGAATATAACTAGTTTCTTTTTTTTTTCTTGTAAATATTTCTCCTACCAAACCATGTAAGTGGCATGATGCTCAAATGTTTAGACTGAATAACCAAATTTATCACCTTTTGAACTGATCAATGGCCAAACAAATAAGATTTAAAAATAACATTTAATTCGTCCTCCTTTTCTGATAAAAATAAGGAAGAAAAAAAGAAAAAGAAAGCATCAAGAAATAGAAAAATTTGCAGTTACATACACTACCTAGCTTTCAAATGTATTGGTTGCCAATGCTCATCAGATAAGGAGCCAATTTCTAAGATATACAGGTACTGGCAGAACTTAACAAGAAAAAACCATCTAACCTCATCAAAAGATGGACAGAAGAAATGAACAGACACTTCCTCAAGGAAGAAATAAAAGTATCCAAAAGGCACATAAAAAAAGCTCAACATTACTAATCATCAGGGAGATGCAAAACAAAACAGCAATGAGACACATCTCACACCATAGAGACTGGCACATATCACAAAAAAAAAAAAGAACAACCAGTGCTGGTGGATATGTGGGGAGAAAGGAACTCTCATTCACTGCTAGTGGTAATGCCATATATTCCAGCCTTTATGGAAAGCAATATGGAGATTCCTCAAAAAACTGAAAATTGAACTCCCATATGATCCAGCTATATGCCACTCCTAGGGATATACCCTAAGAACATAATACAAAACTGCCTACTGCACACCTATATTCATTGTAGCACTATTTGCAATAGCCAGAATCTGGAAACAACCCAGACTCCCAACAACAGACGAGTGGCTAAAGAAACTGTGATACATATACACAATGGAATATTATGTAGCCATCAAGAAAAATGAAACATAAAATTTTCCTATACATGGATGGACATGAAAACTGTCATGCTGAGTAAAATAAGTCAGAGGGAGAGAGAGACACACACACAGAATAGTCTCACTCATTTGTGGGAGTTAAGAAAAATAAAAGACAGTATGGTAACAATATCCAGAGTGTAGAGATGGGGGCTGGAGGAACTGACCCACAAAAAGAAGCTTACCACAAAGAGTGATGAGTACAGTTAGAGAAAACTACACTAGCAACTTATCATGACAATGCTAGTGGAATGAGAGAAATAGAATGCCTAGAATACAGGCAGAGGGTGGGGATGGAGGGAAATGGGGGGCATT
>PVKC010032361.1:0-14289 GCA_004027635.1 Crocidura indochinensis | reverse complement strand
ACCACATTCAAAAAACTACACATACCAAGTGATACAACTAGGGAAGATTTGCCTGGACATTTTTTGGTGTGTGGTTTTTTTGGGTCATACCCAGCAGTGCTCAGGGGTTACTCCTGGCTTCATGTTCAGAAATTGCTCCTGGCAGGCACAGGGGACCATATGGGGTGCCGGGATTTGAACCAATAACCTTCTGCATGAAAGGCAAATGCCTTACCTCCATGCTATTTCTCCGGCTCCTGTCTGAACATTTTGGCAAAGTTTATCAGGTCAAATAAACAACATTCAATCGTGTTTCTTTTATAAACCAGCCTATGACAAAGTTTATCACTTCAAAATATACACTTAATAGTGATTATTATATAACTCAGCATAAAATGTAATTTTGCCAGAACAACTTATCCAGTTGAGGGAATCATGATAAATCAAGCCTACGTGATGACAGAAGACTTCTCAGCCAGCCATACACAAGACTGTACACAGTGAGAAAACTGTTTCCAAACATAGTTTCTTGATTGCTTTTCAGTATTTTATCTTGCCTTGTATTCGTTTGTGTTCTGGTTTCATAGAAATAAATAAGCAAAGACATCAAAAGAAAGAGAAGAGGGAAACATTTGGGAACAATAGCTTTCTATGTTTTAGAAATGGTTGTTCAAAGATATTGGCAGCAGAGGTCTCAAGTAATTTTCTTTGTTTTTTGGAAGCATCAACAAATAATATCATAAAAAGAAGCACACTATTTTCTTAGAATGTAAATGAGCTGAAATAGATACAATGTTATCTCTGCTTGCATAAATATTTACCAGTCAGGCTAAACTTTTACAAGAGGTAGGATGAATGAATGCCTGCCTATGGTCAAGGGAATATATGTTTGTTGTTAGGTAGTCAGTGGAAACAAATTATTTTCACTCATCTATCATTTTAGTGATTTTTATAAAGCATGCTAATTTATTTACCTTGTGGAATTCTACATTTTTGTCAGGTGATTTCCTTTGTGTTCTGAGAACACGTGTCAGCTGTTCATTTCAGTGACATTTATAAATTTACCCAGTGGAATATCATGAAATGCAGTCAATAGATAAATAATAATAACCTGAAAAGCACTGTGAAAGTACAACATCTACCCACTAGACACTACCAGCTATTAGCTACTCTACAGATGCCGTGAAAAGAACACTGTGCCCATGGCAACCCAGCAATTGAACTCAGATGGTGGGTTGTGTATTTTTTTTTAATCTTGGAAGGAGGTTGGATATGTGTGCCTACCATAGTTAATAATAACTTCTAAATCTGGCATTTCCTGATAATACAACAATTTTCTAAAACAGCTTTTATCCAACACCTTTAAAAAGGTCTAAAATCAAGCAAGTGTTATCAGCATTTGAAAGATAAGTAAACCCCCAAAAGATTATGTAATTTTCTCAAGGTCAGACAGAAAACTTACGAAAGCGAAAATACAGCTCAAGGTAACCAACTCCCAGTATGTTATTCTAATTAGACAATTCTCTCCTGTGTTGCACTTCAAGCTTCGCCTTCGGTTCTCAAAAAGCTCAGATGGCTTACTAAAGTCCAGGAGTGTTCCCAAAGGGCAGCAGTGGTTAATTGAACATCTTGCAACTTGCAAGCCTCTGTTATTAGTCTCATTAATTAGGTTAAAGTATTTCTCACCAAACAAATTCTCAAAACACAGAAAAATTAAGTATTTCCCCCTTGTTTTATAATCTCATAAATTAAGATATTAAAAACTAATTTGTAATTGAAATAAAAAAATACCATATATTCAATAGAAATAAAGCTGCCAATTGTTCTGAATTTAGGTAACTAAAAGAATCTGGAGCTACAAAAGCCATCCACAAATATTCTCATCATGATATATAAATTAAATAGCTGAATTAAGAAGCACACAAACAGCAGAATTTAACCATGAAAAATAGACAAAGTAGGGGCCGTAGAGATAGCACAGTGGTAGGGCATTTGCCTTGCAAGCAGCCAACCAGGACCTATGTTGGTTCGAATCCCAGCATCCCATATGGTCCCCTGTGCCTCCTAGGAGCGATTTCTGAGCAGAGAGCCAGGAGTAACCCCTGAGCGCCGCTGGATGTGACCCCTGCCCCCCCCAAAAAAAAGAAAAGAAAAGAAAAAGAAAAATAGACAAAGCACTGGGGGGGGCAGAAATGTAAGGAAGAATGTCTAAGATATTTCCTGCTAATCTTTATCCAGTGGCATTTGATATTTCCCTAAAAATATAACACCATTTACCCTTTTTTTCCCTCATTTTTTACATAATATTCACTCTCAGAAGTTTCAACTTAGATGCTACTTCTTTCTTGAGTCTTTACCTGCCTTCTCCAATTCTGCCCCATGCCTCCCAAATAAAATATACTTATCTATCTCCCACACACATTTGCTCATTGATGCCAACCATACCTTCCTATGTTTACATGCTTTCTCTTATACAGTAGACTAACCACCAAGAAAGCAGGGAAAGTGTGTCCATTTTGTAAAGGTTGTAGAGAAGCTAGTGAGTTTTCCCTCTCTTCTCCTGTAATCTGACTTGATACACAGAAATATTTAGAGAAATTATCCAAAATCAGTAGTAGAAATGTACCTATGTCATTGACCACAAGTATGAAACTTGAAAATTGTCACTCTGGAAAATAAAGGCTAACCATAAAATAACTATTTTTTTTCCTCAGGCCCATCAGAAAACTAAGGCTACAGGGAGACATCATTTCCAAAACTGAATTCACAGGTGAATCTGGAGAGCTTTCTTGGAACGGAAGCTGCTGAACTCTGATAGGAATTCTTCAAAAGTAATTTTGATAAATTGCTGGAAGCTGAGTGTAGACTAGTTGGGAGCAATAAATTCCTGGAAAATGCGTGTTGCTGTGGTTTGTATCTCCAAGATCCAGCCAGGTTCTTGAGGTGAAGAGCTTCAAAAGATCCTTTCTTAAGTCTGAAAATTAAGCATTACAAAATGCCCAGAGGATTCTTCATAACAACGCCTAATATTAGTTCAGGTAAAACAGAAGCTTATAATTAAAAGGTAATAGGCTCTTACTCTATATATGGATGGACATTTTTTCTGATTCCACCCTCTAGCCTTGTATTACCCAAAGGATGAAGGGAAACTAATTAAGACCTGTGAAGATGAACTCATAATTAGTAAAAGACTAATGGTTAATCTTATCATTTGGAACCTTCCCTTGGACCCCTTCTTCTCCCCCTTACCACCGCATGAACAGGTGTTAGGTGTCCTGGCCTTAGATGGGAAAGAACAGAGTCTACAGGGAAGAATAAGATACATATAAAAGGAATTTGAGGCAAGTGATGCTACAGTAAACAGGTGTAGCTACAGTAAACAAGATCTAACACCTAATCATATTAATATGCACTTTCTAAACAAGTGGAAGCAGAAATAAACAGATGGGCCTATATTAAGCTGAGAAGCTTCTGAACCTCAAAGAAAATAGTGTTGAGGATACAAAGGCCACCCATAGAATGGGAGAAACTATTCACCTAGTACCAATCAGATAAGGGACTAATATCTAAGATATACAAGGTACTGACATAATAAGAAAAAACTTCTAACCCAATAAAAAAAAATGGAGAGAAGTAATGAACTGACACTTCCTCAAAGAAGAAATACGAATGGCCAAAAGGCACATGAAAAAATGCTCCACACCACTAATCATCAAAAGAGATGCAAATCAAAACAATAATGAGGTACCATCTCACACCACAGAGACTGGCATACATCACAAAGAATAAGAACAATCAGTGCTGGTGGAGATATGGGGAGAAAGTAACTCTCATTCACTGCTAGTGAAAATGCCATCTAATCCAGCTTTTATGGAAACAATATGGAGATTCCTCAAAAAAAACTGGAAATTGTGATCTTATATGATCCAGCTATATGGATCACTAGGAACACTAAAACACAACAGAAAAAGACCTTCTACAATGTATATTCATTGTAGTGCTATTTATAAAAGCCAAAATCTGGAAACAACCCAGATGCCCCTCAACAGATGAAAGTCTAAAGAAACGGTGGTACATATACACAATGGAATAGTATGCAGTTGGTCAGAAAAACACGAAGTCATGAAATTTTCCTATATATAGAAGGACATGGAAACTATTATGCCTAGTAAAATAAGTCAAATGGAGAAAGATAGACAAAGAATAGTCTCACTCATCTATAGGTTTTAGAAAAAATAGATTAGAGCGAAGAAGGGAAAAAAGTAGGTGAAACACCACAATCGTCAAATAAAATATCCAGTGAGCATTCCAAAAGCAAAACAAAACAAAAGAAAACAAAAAAAAGGGTAAGCACCATATAAAAGCCATGGTATTGAGATAAAAAAAAAAAGTGGCAAAGCACATAAGAAAGGAAAAGAAGAAAATAAATAAATAAATATAAATGGAGACATCCACTTCCATAGCCAAACCACAACACTGAAATCGACAAAATAGATAAGTAAATAATAATAATAATAATAATAATAATAATAATAATAATAGAAAATTGATATGGGAAGTAGGATGGGAACAGAGGAGGAGGGAGGACAATTCGGTGATGGGAATTCCCCTGATTTTATGTTAATATGTACCTAAAATATTGTCAACGATATGTAAGCCACTATGATTAAAATAAAAATTATATTTTAAAAAAAAGAAACTATGGGATGTGTGAGCCTGTAAAGAGCCCCAGAAGCAAGATTTCTTTCAGTTTCTTTTTTATTAATTGATTAAAATTTTATTATTATAAAAAAGTAGAAGAGATTATTGTAATAATACAAAGACAATAGAGATAAGGGCTGGAAGGACTGGCCCAAGATATGAAGCTTACCACAAAGAGTGGTAAGTTCAGTTAGAGAAATAACTACACTGACAACTATCATGACAATGGTAATGAGATAAATAGAATGTCTTGAATACAGGCAGGGGGTGGGGGAGGAGGGAGAAGTAGAGCATTAGAGATGGCAAGGTTGTACTTGTGAGGGGAGGTGTTCTTTTTTTATAACTGAAACTCAACTACAAACATATGTGTAATCATGGTGCTTAAATATATTATTTTTAAAATAAATAAATAAAACAGATTGGATATGTCACAGATTTTTTGTATTGTGATTTAAAAGGATGAATACTAGCTGGAAAAAAGATAATATGCAATATCAAATGAGTAATGTAGGAAGAGAGATGGAAATTCTGGGAAAGCTTTAAAAGTAAATACTAAAAACTAAAGCCATTATAGAATTGGGGAATATCTATTATGTAGGAGAGAGGCCTTTCACTTAGAGTTTAGGTATTTGAAGGACATTCTAGACAATATTCACCTGGTTATGTGGACCAGAGAGCTCATGCAGAGGCTTAGCAACATGGTGCTGTTCCCTCCAACAGTGTTCTGGGGTCACAGTGAGCATACCCTGCAATATTTAAGGACTGGGGCATTTGATTCCAGGGATCAATCTCTGGATTTTATGCATATATCAGACACATGCTCCAGACCTTTGGGCTATATCCCCAGAGCCTAAAGAGTATCTTCAATGAATGCAGCAATTAAGAAAGTCTAAAAAGACTATCTGCTTGAAACTGGTAATTAAAAATTTCCCAAACTTAAATGGAAAAAGATCAAAGATTTCAAAAAAATAAGAACATTCAAAAGCTGAATTATAGTTAATGATCCTGTATTATATATTTAAAACTTTCTGAGAAAGTAGATCTTTAAAATTTTCAGCATAAAGGAAATAATTATAACAATGCGTGGTGATAGGTGTGAACAGACTTATTGTGATTACTATCTCACAAAGCATATGTATATATGTACTAAATCATCATATTGAACAAATGAAACTAAAAACAATGTTTCGTTCCAGTTCTATGATAAGAATAAAATGTATAACACATAAATGTAATTAAAGTTTCAGAAGTAGAGAAGGGAAACAAAAGAAAAATTTGAAGCAGTAATTACCAGGAAATTTCCAAAATAATGATGGCTCCTAACCAAATATTCTAAAACTTGGAGAGCACTAATCAAAAGAGATAGCAAACATTATTACAATGGCACATTAAATAGTCATATACATAAAACAAAGTACACAGTTTTGTGCGTGCTTACTTGTTTTTTCATAGTGCTTGATAACCAAAACCAGGGCCTCATATGCAAGGCTAGTGCTTTATTAGGAAATTAACCTCTTTAAAGAAATCCAAAGGGCAAAACACAGTATCTAAAAGGAGAGAGAGGGAGAGAAAGAGAGGGAGAGAGAGAGAGAGAGAGAGAGAGAGGGAGAGAGAGAGAGAGAGATGTCTGTCAAAGAGGCAGGCATGGTGAGGATGAGAGGAAAACTGGGAACATTGGTATCTAGTAATGTGCACTTGGTTAAGGATGGGTGTTGAACATTATATGACTGAAACTCAAACACGAACAATTTTGTAACTATATCTTGCTTGTGGCTTAAATAAAAAGTTCATTTAAAAAGAATCACACAACAGACACACACACACACACACACACACACACACACACACACACACACACTACTCCATTTATCTATGAAGCGATGCCTAACCAACAAATACTCCAGGTATGCTGGTTCCACGGCTGACATCTCTAGGGTGCTGTGGAGCCACGATGGGCCACTGCCCTTCCACACACTGTCCTTCCAGAAGCCCCTGTCAGCCACGCCCACAATAGCTAAGACTTGGAATCAACCTAGATGCTCAACAACAGATGAGTGAATCATGAAAATATATGAGATAGCATGGAGGTAAGGCGTTTGCCTTTCATGCGGAAGGTCATTGGTTCGAGTCCCGGTGCCCCATATGGTCCCCCGTGCCTGCCAGGAGCAATTTCTGAGCATGGAGCCAGGAGTGGCCCCTGAGCACTGCCAGGTGTGGCCCAGAAACCAAAAAAAAAAATGAAAATATGGTACATATAGACAATGGAATAATACATAGTTGTAAGGAATGATGCCACCATGCAATTTGCAACATGAATGGAACTTGAAGACATTATGCTAAATATAGCAAGCCAGAAAAAGAATAAATACAGAATGATATCATTTATATGTGATATTTAGAATATGCATGAACTAACACAATGATATAATTGTTAGTTGTCCTAAACACCATTAGTTCCAGAATATGGAAAAGAGAAAGCAACTTAGTGGAAGAGAAGAAAAACAAAAACTCGTATTCTCTTCTATACTTCAAAGAGTCCTTCAACAACAAATACAGCTGTTTAGAATGAGCAGTTGTCCAATAATCTACTCTTTATAGATGTCTATAATAATGTTCTTGTGCTTTTATCCACAGAAACCATTGCAGAATGCATTTGGAAGACATGGATTCTCATAACAGTGCTCATTATAAGAAGTTTTAATGTCTTTATTTTATTATGTCTATAATAACTTCTTGATCTTTTTGTCCATAGTGGCACTTGGAGATATAGGTTGGTCTCCCTAGTTCCATATTGCAATACTATACTATATTAAACTTAGAAGACAGAGCTCATTAAGATAATGTCATTACAAAAATTCTAATCCATTAAGTTTCCATTTAATTATGCCCGTTAATATAATCTAATGTTTGTCCAAGATAGCAATGGAATATGCAGCTGTATGCCATAAACTCCTGATACAGAGCTTATTTATTGAATATGTTATGGTGATCTGTTTTCAATTGTAGGTAGTTTACCATTATACAATAATGCTCATGATTTTAGTTTACTTTTAGGAAAGAATCCTGAATGCGCAAACCCTCTACCAATGCTCCTCAAACTTTTTAAACAGGGGGCCAGTTCACTGTCCCTCAAACCGTTTGAAGGCTGGACTATAGTGAAAACAAAAACTATGCACACTGCATATATCTTATTTTGAAGTGAAGAAACAAAATGGGGACAAATACAATATGTGGTCTGTGGGCCGAAGTTTGAGGACCACTGCCTGATTCTTCATGGGGTAGACTTATAGTGTTCATTACCTTTTATATAAAATTGTTTTTTTGGTTTTTGGACCACACCCAGTGACACTCAGGGGTTACTCCTGGCTATGCACTCAGAAATCGCTCCTGGCTTGGGGGACCATATGGGAAACTGGGGGATCGAACCGCGGTCCGTCCTAGGCTAGCGCACCTTACCTCCAGCGCCACCGCCCGGCCCATTTTATATAACATTTTTATTTAAAAACAACGATTACAAGGATAATTGTAGTTAGGTTTCAGTCATAAAGAGAACACACACACACCCTCACCAATGCAACATTCCCACCACCAATGCCCCCTATCCCTGCCTATATTCGAAACAGGCATTCTACATCTCTTACTCATTAAAATTGTCATGCAAGTTGTTAGTGTAGTTATTTTCCTAACTGCACTTACCATTTTTTGTGGTGAACTTCTTATTGTGAGCCAGTCCTTTGGTTCTCTCTCTATTGTTTGTGGGCATTATTACCATAATATCTTCTATTTTTCTTAAAACCCATAGATGAGTGAGATGATTCTGTGTCTATCTCTCTCCCACTGACTTATTTCACTCAGCATAATGATTCCATGTACATCCATGCATAAGAAAATTTCTTCATCTCTCCTGACGACTGCATAATATTCCATTGTGTATATGTACCACAAATTTCTTTAGCCATTTATCTGTTGAAGGGCATCTTAATTGTTTCTAGAGCCTGGCTATGGTAAATAGTGCTGCAATGAATTTAGATGTGAGAAAGGGATTTTTGAATTGTATTTTGTATCCCTAGGGTATATCTCTAGGAGTGAAATAGCTGGATCATATGGGAGCTCAATTTCCAGTTTTTTGAGGAATCTCCATATTATTTCCATAAAGGCTGAACTAGATGACATTCCCACCAGCAGTGGTGGGAATAAGAGTTCTTCTCTCTCCACAGTCTCACCAGCATTGATTGTTCTAATTCTTTGTGATGTGTGCCAGTCTCTGTGGCATAAAATGGTACCTCATAGTTCTTTTGATTTGCATCTCCCTGATGAGTAGTGAAGTGGAGTAGTTTTTCATGTGTCTTTTGGCCATTTATATTTCTTCTTTGAGGAGATTTCTGTTCATTTCTTCACCCAGTTTTTTGATGGTGTTATTTTTTTTTGGTTAAGTTCTGTCAGTACCTTGTATATTTTTGATATTATCTGATGGGTATTGGGTGAATAGTTTCTCCCACTTTGTGAGTAATGCCCCTTATGTGATGGGTATTGGGTGAATAGTTTCGCACATTGTATGAGTGGCTTTTGTATCGTAGGCACTGTTTCCTTTGAGGAGCAGCTTTCCCCAATTTTAACTCGTATTAAAAAGCAATAGTTGGGGCCGTGTGGTGGCACTGGAGGTAAGGTGCCTGCCTTGCCTTGTGCGAACCTAAGACGGACCGAGGTTCGATCCCTCAGTTCCCCACATGGTCCCCTGTGCCTTCCAGGAGCGACTTCTGAGCGAATAGCCAGGAGTAACCCCTGAGAATCACTGGGTGTGGCCCAAAAACCAAAAAAAAAAGCAATAGTTATTAAAACAGCAAGGTATTGGAATAAGAGAGATCCTCAGATTAGTGGAATAGACTGAGTATTCAGAGAATGTTTCCTAGACATACAATCAATTAATATTTGATAAGGGGGCAAAAAATCCAAAATGGAGCAAGGAAAGCTTCTTTAACAAGTTGTGTTGGCACAACTGGTTAGCCACTTGCAAAAAAGAGAACTCAGACTTCCATATAACACTATGCACAAAGGTCAAATTCAAATGAATTAAAGACCTTGATGTCAGGCCAGGCCTGAAACCATAAGGTATATAGTGCTCATTACTTTATCACTTAAAGTTTACCTCACCAATGATGATTGGCCTAGAAAATGGAAAAGCTTTCCATTTTATAAGCATTTTGACCTATTCCACCTGGGTCAGCTTTTCAACTGTAACTTATGGATTGAACCTCAGTGTCTGTCTATGTGTGCACATAAGCATATGTGTTGGTCACCTCAATGTCTAATGTCCATCTGTAATATACATAATGTCAGTCTATGTTGTTTATTGTCCTTCCCCCTGTTACATAACCCCTCCTTTCTCTCCCTCCACTTACCACCTTATAAATCCTTTTCTAGCTATTCACACTCTCTCTCCAGTCTGTTATTATCTCCCATTTAAACCTCTTTACCCTCAGTTCTTAACTCAGGAACCGGAATGGCCCCTCCCCAACCCCAGCCAACTCCCAAAGCAAAAATATAAATTCCCAGAATGCCGTGCCTCAGCCTGAGAACAAGCTGACACTTCTGCTGCAGCTGATTTGCTCTCAGCAGCCCCTTTCCTTCTACCTCCTTTTACTATGAACTTTGCTTGCTACCAGATACCGTTTCTGAGAAGCCCCCAGCTCATGGACATTTCCTAATATCTGACTATTGGGAACCATTTTTAAGACTTCACAAGACCTTGTCGCAGGCTGAAGCTGTGCTCCAGATTTTATCCCCCCCCCAGACTATTTCAAAAGACTTAAAGGAGGCATTTATATATACTTCGAATATTTCTTTAGATGTATTTCCCTAATAGATATAATTCTCATTATCTTCTAATGTAGTGACAGTTTTTCCCATTCATTTTCTGGGATCTATTTAGTATGAAATTCTAGTAGGTAAGTTTTCTTGTGCTCCAAGTTCATTTTATAACCAGGATATGGGATTATCTCTCTTGTTTTTTTCACCCTATATGCACCAGTAGTATCATGTAGCATTGTTCCTTTTTGCATAGGCACACTAAAATGGGGAAATCTTATGTGTGGAAACAAGTTCTTATCTAATAGAAATAGGAACACATAAATTTTATATAGTAGTGAGGCCTTATACATTGAACACTTGTCATAGTGACTAGACTTAGGCTTCAGAAAATTGGACATTGGCCATTCACCCCTAAACCTTGTATCCCATTTATGGAATCAGCATGGTTTTCTACACCAGCACCAGGAATAGGTTTTCTACCAGTGATGAATGGGTTTAAATGACACCCTGATGACTTAATAACAGCAAAAACTTGATTTCAAGGCAGGACTCCCTGCAGTGCTTCCAAATGGTGAGATGAAACCAGAAGACACTCCAAGCCACCCTGACTTCAACATAGGAGCTGTACAAAAATCGGGATCTCTAACTACAGAAACCTGACCACGACAATCATGATTGTGAAGTGCCTTTACTGGGACCATTTTGGGGTTAGGCAACTTAGTATGCCTGGATCGTGTCGTTCTTATGCTAAGATACTTCATGGATAAGGTCTTCCTATTTTTAGGCCAACTTTTTCCTATTTCCCCCATATTTTGCTGTGCCTATGCAAAATAAAACAAAAAACACCTGCCACACACATCTTTACTGTATGTTTTAATATCTTATCTTTTAAATTGAGACTCCCAACTTTTTCATAGAACCTTGGGACATGGATTATTTTATTTTACCACATATTCTATAAAACTTAGAAGAAAGAATCAAAGAAAGGTAGGGGCCAGGAGCCAAGTGGTATCAGATACATTGGAGTATGAAAGCATAAAATATACATAAAACATACAGCATGTTCTTTTATGACCAGCTTCCTTCACTCCACAGAGTTACTTTAAAATTACCCACATTGTGGATGGGGGAGGAGAGATAATGAAGAATGTAAGATGTTGGCATAGCATGTTGCTGACTCCATTTTGAATTCCTGACACCCATATCTGCCTATGTTCCATTAAGCAGCCTAGGGGGCCACTCCCGAATACTGAACCAGGACAATTCTTGAGCACTTCAGGATAAGGAGTTAAGGGAAATTAATCGCATGGAGAGACATTTCATTCCTTTTTATTATTGAGTTTAAAAGTTGCTACTAAACTATTTGCCTATTCTTTGGCTAGTTGATTTATTTCCAGTATGAAGCTAAAACAAAGCAGCTGTAAGCTCCCATATAAGGCCAATTTGTGCATATATATCTTTATTTTTTCTAGAATAAATATCTAGTAATTAAACAATTTGATCATAGTATCTTAATATTTAACTATTTAATAAGTCTAATTGCATGAAAATTTACTTACTCCACATCCTGATCAACATTTGGTATGATTAGTATCATCTATTTTCATTCTAATAGTTAACAGCAAGTATCTCATCATTTTTGCATTTTCCTAAGTAATAAAGTTAAACATCTTTGCCAGTACTTACTTATAACATGTATTCTTTGGTTATGTTTTCTCAATCATTTTTAAATTGAGATTTAATATTGCTTATTGAACTTGGAATTTTTTACATTCTTAAAAATTTTTTTAATTTTTTAAGTCTTGATATGCATCATTTAACAAATATATGTTTTGTACATATCTATGACCAGACTGTGACTTCTCCTTTTATTCCCTTGAATTTCTTTCAAATAAAAGCTTATAGTCCTAATAAAATCCTATTTATTAATTTTGTCTCTTGTAGATAATGTATTTGGTCTCATATTAAGAAATTTTTTCTGAGAGCCCTTTCTCATGCCCTAAATTTTAAGAAGCAAATGCAATAATAAATCCACTTTTTGGCTAGGAGAACTTCCTTGTTCTTGCTCTCTTTAGTCTATTAAAGCATTCCCCCCCCCTCTATTAAAGCATTTCATTTTGTACAGCTTCTTGAAGTTCTTTTTTATATATTAGACTCAGCCCTATTCAAATTGATTTTTGTTCAAAGAAAATCCTTAAAATGTTTAGTATGTCTTGGTTTATCTTATAACATCTTCAACCTATTGTATTTCTACACAACAGCCCTTTTTTATTTTTTTCAATCAAACCTAGCCTTCCATACCTAGAATACCTAAAGGTGTGTTTCTCTGGGGATTCATTTTCTTAAGAAGCTCCCTTTTCATGTAAAATTTATATTATATTTGTATGCTTTTCTCCTGTTATTCAACCTGTATCAGTTCAATTTTTAGGCCCAGACAGAAGCCCTTAGCAAACTGAGGAAAACTGTTTCCTCCTCTACAATATGCAAATAAAGATGCAGGCAAATGAAAGACATTGATACCCACCTCAGGTACAATCAAAGTGCATTTGACCCATATCTTCAAAGAGAAAAAAGAAAGAAGTCTGTGAAAAGGACCATCCTCTATGAATGGTGGCTAAATCGAAGTCTAATTTTAAACACTGAGAGCACTTCGTTTTGATGGCGTCTTCCCCCTTCTTCAAATGCAAGAAGAATTCTCCAAGAGCACTGCCTGTATCCTTGATTATGGAAAGCCTCTTTGTAATGGAGTCATTATCTCTGAGGAGTGAGTAAGAGAAAGTGTTTCTTCTTTCTTGCATTAAAGTGCCTGCTCCTTGACTCAGTTATTAAAATGAGGGAGCAAATAGCTCCTTGTTCTAATTTTCCTTATCAGCCTCCACAGGGCCCATTTCAGGCTGTCTCTGAAGTGTTAGAATGCAATTGTGTGCTTGAATAAAAAGGAGAAACTGAATTAGAGCCTCTTAAAATCATTATATTGTCTTATTTAGTGACACCATTTGCCTCGCCATTACTAAGCAATGAGTTAAGTGTTCTTCCTGAGTAACAATAACCAGCACTTTACACTTTGCAAACCACTTTCACATACGTTTTCCTTTTTGAACCATGTAACAGTGCTGGAACAAGTCAGGTGGGTGTTATGATCATCAGTTTACAAAGAAGAGGACTGACTTGTGATTAACTTATAACTTTCAATCTTCAAAGCCAGGATTTAAAAACAGATGACACCAATATTCAGAAACTCAATTCTACCTCTGAGCAGTGGCCTTTAGGTCTTAGCTGTAATGATTCGTCATTGAAAGACAAATATGAGGCAAATTAGAAGGCTTTCATATTAGTGGACATTAGCATGAATATTTGCTATTAATTTTCACATTCTAGAGAACATAAAATATTTTAAGGATTTATGTTTCTGAACAGCTGCCTGAATTATGTATATTTCTGGGAATATTTTCATGCTCTCATGTATGCCAAGAAGAATCTATAATTTATGGTATATTTGAATGTAATTACAAATGACCTTTGATGGCAAATGGTCCCAGATATAGAATTGGCTTCCCTAAAATGTCCAGATAGATTTCTTTTAAGAAAAACAAATCAGGGGGCCGGGCGGTGGCGCTGGAGGTAAGGTGCCAGCACTAACCTAGGAAGGACCGCGGTTCGATCCCCCGGTTCCCCATATGGTCCCCCGTGCCTGCCAGGAGCAACTTCTGAGCGAATAGCCAGGAGTAACCCTTGAGCGTCACCGGGTGTGGCCCAAAAACAAAAACAAAAAAAAAAAGAAAAAAGAAAAACAAATCAGGG
>PVKC010032360.1:0-14242 GCA_004027635.1 Crocidura indochinensis | reverse complement strand
TTGGGTCACACCCGGCAGCGCTCAGGGGTTACTCCTGGCTCCATGCTCAGAAATTGCTCCTGGCAGGCACAGGGGACCATTTGGGGCACCGGGATTCGAACCGATGACCTTTTGCATGAAAGGCAAACACCTTACCTCCATGCTATCTCCCGGGCCCCTGAATTTAAGTTTTGTTGTATGCACCGTGATGCTTAAAGTTTGCTCCTGTCTTAGTGCTCAGGTGTTGACTCCTAACTGTATCTGGGGTTCAGTATGGGGTCTTGAGAATTAAGCCAGGGTCAGCCTTGTGCAAAAAAAAAAGCATCCTACCTACTTTACTAGATCTCTGTTCTCCTCTACAGACAAATTTTTATTAATAAAAGTATCAGTTTATGGGGCCCAGCGGTGGCACTGGAGGTAAGGTGCCTGCCTTGCCTGTGCTAGCCTAGGACAGACCGGTGTTCGATCCCTCGGTTTCCCATATGGACCCCAAAGCCAGGAGCGACTTCTGAGCTCATAGCCAGGAGTAACCCCTGAGCGTCACTGGGTGTGGCCCAAACCCCCCCCAAAAAAGTATCAGTTTATGACATATACCATTGCAAAGTAATCTTTTAAAACTAAAGTTTATCATGCTGTATTTTGTAGAAACTGCATCTCTTTACTACATTTGATCCACTTTTTGTTACAAATTCATTTCTAATTTTACCATCTAAAATTATAAACAGCATCAAATAAATATGATGAATATAATAATTCATTACAATAAAGATACTAAATCAACTATACAATTACATATATTAAAACTATAATTATGATGCCTTTATAGCAGTGTACTATATTATAGCATATATATATACATTTGAAGAGTAACTTATCTGTCTTTTAATCCATAAGAAAAAATTATTTTTCTGCTTTACCAAAAAGTTTCTGAGAGCAGCAAAGAGTTGTTTTGAATGTAATAAATGAGCAGGTGGCTAAGCAATGCATTTTGACTGAACATAGTGGATTCACACTGAGGCTTACAACGCCTTTTATTGATAATCTTCCACCATCTGTTCTGAAGATTTATTCCTACAAAGAAAAAGGCAGGTGAGAAGAAATAATGCAAATAAGTGGTACCACTTAAATTCTGAATCATGCTGTGATTTTGCTAAGTGGATCAATGCTACTGTTGCTTTTAAAACCATTACAATGTTTTAATCAGGAAAGCGGATGGTTAACTTCCACTCCTGGATCATTTACTGATATATCCAGAAAGGAACTTTCAAAAATGTCACAATCATAAAATTAAAATATTGGTGGCATCAATCTTCCAGTAATTTGATTTTTGTATGGGACAGGTGCTCTACCTACCCAAAACAGAATGATAATTTATATGTCCCTGAGCATCTCAGTTAAAGGCATAAAAAACATAAATAATGAATAAAAGAGGAGAGGGGAAAAATAAAGGATACTCACAGATTAAAATCTGAGGTACTTGACTGAGAAGATAACTAAGTGATACTACACATGACTCACATATGTCCATCCAAAGGATCGAAAGGTCAGAAAAGTGATAAAGTCAATCAAAATAGTTCTAAGCATGGTAAGCAACAATCAGAGAATCTTGACAGTGAAATAAAAAAAACACATACACATAAATAATTAAAATAACTAATGGTAGCATAACTGAAACGAGATAAATAAGCAAAGAGATAAATACAGAAATAGGAACAGAGATACTGTGCTCTTTCAAGAGATGTTGATAGTTTGAATCAAAAAAGATCAAGGAAAGGTATCTCTGATGATTACTATTAGAAAAAATGGTAGACAGTTCAAAGGTATTTATTTTTAGGGGAAAAGTGGACTGATGATCTCCATGTGGCCCACCTGTCTATCAGCAAAAAAGTGAAAATATTGGGGAAGGCAGATTTCAGAATCCTGGCATTAGCCAAATTTATGGGACTAGCAAACATACTATAGAGAAGCCAGGTGGGGTTCATTAAAAAACCGATTCAAGCTGGGGAAGTCTAATTTCATGCCCTCCTCATGTCATCAGAACAGAAAACAAAAGATCAGCACTTTTTGGTGATGACTGATGAGTGATCTCATCATAGCTATAGACCTGTGGAATTAGCTACACAGCATAATGTGTTCCCAAACTTTTTTGTTTGTTTTGGGGGCCACCCCCAGTGATACTCAGGGATTACTCCTGACTGTGCTCTCAGAAATCGCTCCTGGTTTGGGGGAACCATATGAAATGCTGGGGGTTCGAAACGTTGTCTGTCCTAGGCTAGCATGGGCCAGGCAGATGCCTTACCACTTGCACACTGCTCTGGCCTCTCCCAAACTTCTTTTCCTTGGCACTCTAGTGTTAGAGTAGGGTGATATTTGATATTCCTTCGTTCCCTCCAGTCAGAAAAGCCTACTTCAACAGCATTTCTGTTAATAGTGAAAAGTGAAAATATTGCTATAGCATCTCCTAGCCTCTTGCTTTCCCCTAGCAAAGACACAGCTTTCACTTCTGCTACTTATCTGAAAGCCTCAGAATCCAAAAGATCAGGAGTCAGTTTTCCCTTTAAAACTCAATAGAGGTTACTGCAGAGCCTAGAGGAAGACTCCTTGCAATCTAAGCCCACAGAGAACACCCACAACAGCAGGTAATGTTCCTCTGGAAAAGCTAGCCACGTAGGCAATTCTATAGAAAGCTAACTTTAAAGGTCTGTTTTCCTCAGTTACACCTGGTTATATTTCCATATGAAACATAAGCGAAGACACAAAATAACCCCTAATAAATATGAGGAATACATTGAATATATTATTTCAAACAGTGCATTTTAACTGATACTAAAATATTTTTAAAGTATACTAGAAATAAACAGGGAAATAACATTTGAGTAATAGGAAATAGGTAACAACCAGTGCATTACTTAAAAGTTTACGTACCTAAAGTAAAATAAATCGTAACTCGAGTTCAAAATTTTAAGTGAATGGAGACAGATAAACATATAAATTCTAACAACACATGAGAAAATTTTAGGAGATCAAAAGTTGGGTTTTGAAAAGATCAGCATCCAAACTTATGAAAAAAAATGACAAAAATTATAATGGATAATACTCAACAAAATAATAAAAGACCTGCCATATTTATCTGGTAAAACTAAAATGAGTTAAATTATTTTATTAATGATAACATATTATAGATTCAATAACTTTGAAAAATGATTGAAAACTGTGAAAGGATATAGTTTTGTGGGAGTGAAAATTTCCCAAAATTATTTGTTGTCAACTTCTTTGATAGGTTGAAAATGGCTAAGCTATACATTTTCATGGGTGAATATTATATGCACATTCACCAGAACTTAGCTGACATCTTCCAGTTTGTATACTCTGATCATGCTAAAGAACTCATTTTAAGTGCTTTATAAATGCTTAGAAAAATATATATTCCAGCATTTTTTAAATTTGAACTATCTGTACCCACCTGAAACTGCACCTCATTTCCCAGTGAGTCCTTAGGATGTTCCAAGAATGCCCACATGTGAAAATTTTGCATTTGGGACTTAATTAGAAAACTCAGCAGGACACAGAGTCTATATTTGAAAATCCAGGGTCAGAACTAGGTTGAGGAACTTTGCTTTGTCGGCTGAACCAGCTGGTCAGTGCATCATTTTCTCAGCACTGAACTCTACAGTACTTCTTTAGAAAATTTCTAAACTTTCATGTACTATCTCAGTACTCTCTCAGACAGTAATGTGAATTAAAATGGCAAGCTCAGAAACAGAACAAATGGTTTTAAATAATGGATCACATTACAAATATTAATTATATTGCTAATTTGAAACATTTGTTTCTGATGTAATTTAATGCAAATTAGAATAAAGTATTAAATAGCAACATAATTGTATCTACTTTGTGACCTTCCAAAAATAGGAGATGATTTGTGAAATTAAAATTGAAGGAAAGAACTAGAAAAAAAAAAAAGAAGCCAAGCTACCATTTCTATAGCTATGTTACATGTCATTATAAAACAATGTGACTTCGTTACTTTCTTTAGTAACATAGCTACAGTGAAGTGTTCCCTGAGAGAGTCACTTTGAGTAGAAATCATAGATTATAGTGATCATCAAAATGGATGAAGGCAAGGGGGCACACTCAGGGACTGACAGGATCTTTACAGGTTATAGCAAAGTTGGAAAAAGACTGTAATGTGACTGAATGTAGGGGACACCATTAGTTTCTATCTTAAGAATTTCTATCTTAAAGAAATGCCATTTTTTTCTAATAAGCGACATACATGAGCGTATCTACCAGTGACTTTAAATATAACTTTTTAGAGCAGAGTCTTTTTATGTTCTCAAATTTTTCTTTGAGGTTAATGCCTGTATCATCATAGATAATTCCTAATAATATTATAAGATGAGATATAAGATATATAATAAGATAATATTCCCAATATTCCTTCTGATCTGGTAATCACAGCATTTAAAATTATTAAAATTATTCAAAGCCAAGTGAGAACTTTGAACTCTGAGGTAGTGCTATAAAGTGACAAAGCTGATTCTAGAATTTTGTGACTCTTCCTCTTTGTGGTGCTTAAACTTTCTTCAAATAAGATCTTTTTACTTTCTGTCACTACCCCATTAAATCTTATTCTCCCATTAGTGCTGTAGTTGAACAGAATTTTCCCAGGCCAAACCTACCATAAATATTCTCATATTGTTATCTCTGATCATTAATCCACTTAAAATAATTATTTCAGTGTCGATTGTGTAAAGAAAATAATCTAAAATCACAGCTATAAATGAGTTTATCTTCCACAATTATGGGAACAAAGTGTCCACATTAATGCTGATTCAAAACTGGAAATCTTTTTTATTCTAAAGATAACAAGATTTTTTCTGTGACTAGTTTATAATTTTAAGGTATTCACAATTCTAACTGGAATGAGTAATAAAATATTCAAATTGGACTTGATGATAAGAGAATGACTCATGAATTGGATGGAGTATTTGCACAGCCTGGGGGAGTCCTGGGTTCAATCCTTGGGAACATCAGTTGTGTGCCAAGCTTCTCTCCCCTGAAAAAAAAATAACACCCACTCTTGGCTTTGAAAAATACCTAAGCTGCTGCTTGAACCAAAGCTACTATTTTGGAATAGGATCCAGTGTTAGGGCTTTGTGCCAGAGATTCACAAGTACTCATTGAGAATAAACTAAACATTGATCATAATTCCAGTGTCAATTTGTCGATTAGTATTGTTCTGATGTTTGGTCATGTCCTTTGTTCAGAGAAAGTTAAGAATTCAGTTAATATTCCAGAAATCTAGCCTCCCCTAAACCCAGGTAAGGATCTCTAAGTGGAGAAGACAAGACACAATGTTCAACAGTGGTTGTTAATATACCTAATATGTCTTTTAGCACTCAGATAGATGGACAGTATTCCAGATACTGTTGAATTTCCCTTTGACCACACAGTAACCATAAAGAATACTCACTTTGAGTTAGCACTAGTAAGGGTTGACTGGAATGATTATTGGAATAATCTTACTTATTTGAAGATGGCAGATCAGAGATGTAATGAGCCCCTGGAGCTCAGAGCTTAGTTTGGTTTTGTGCTCAGGGATAAACATCTGACTGTGCTCAGGGTGGTGCTGGGTATAGGACTCTGGTCTCATGTGTAAGGCACTCAACTTTTGCCCAGTACTTACTGTCTTGCCCCTCTTAACCTTTTTTTTTTTTTTGGTTTTTGGGCCAGACCCAGAGTCACTCAAGGGTTACTCGTGGCTGTGAACTCAGAAATCGCTCCTGGCTCAGGGGACATTATGGGACACCAGAGATCGAACCCAAGTCAGCTGTGTGGAATGCAAATTCCTTATTGCTGTGCTATTGCTCTGGGTCCCTTATTAACCATTTTAATGACACATAATTCTAGGACCAACAGTTAGCAAAGACAAAATAAAATTAAGCAATTAAAACACTGCCTATCAGGCCTTGGTTTCTGAGTGAATAGAGAGAGAAAAAAATAAATGAATATATAAATAAATTGTTCAGTAAAGTTTGTTAGAAGAAGGTAGATCGTCTCAATTTCTTCTATGTTTTCCTAATGCAAGAGACATTCAGTAACATCTGTTTCACAAATAGCAAAAGTTGGCAGTCTGTGAAGTTTTAATTAAATGAAAGAAAAAAGAACTTGATACTTGGGGAAGTTTCTAGGTTATTGATGCCTAAAATTTATGGAAATAAATGAAATTCTAAGGCAATTTTTTATTGTTGTAATATTTTAAGATGTCTAATGTTTAGGTAATTTTTAATGGATAAAATTAATTTTCTTACAATTAAATAAAATAAATAAAATATATTGTACGGTTGGTAATAACTAGCAATTGTTATCTGACCCTTTAAAATAGAAAATGAAAATTTATACATTTTAGGGACTGGAGAAATAGTGCAGCATGTAGGGCATTTGCCTTATATGCAGCCAACACAGGTTCAATCCCCAGCATGCTTTCTGTTACCTAGAGTCCTGTCTAGGTGATCCCTGAGCTCAGAGCCATGAGCAAAGAAGCCCTCAGCATGCAGCCATCAGGAAAAATGAAGTCATGTAATTTTTCTATTCATGAGTGGACATAGAAACTATTATGCTGAGTGAAATAAGTTCAAAGAAGAAAGACACAGACTAGTCTCACTCATGTATGGGATTTAAGAATAATAGAAAACATTTTTAATAATATACAGACAATATAGAGGTGAGGACTGGAAGGACTGGCCCATGGTATGAAGCTTACCACAAAGAGTGATGAGTTCAGTTAGAGAAATAACTACACTGACAACTATCACGACAATGGTAGTACATGAGAAAAATAGAATAAATGCCTTGTCTCAAATACAGTCAGAGTGTGGAGGAGAATGGAGATGGAGGGCAGTGATGGTGGGAATGTTGCACTGGTGAAAGGGGGTTGTCCTCTTTTTAACTGAAACCCAACTACAAACACATTTGTAATTATGGTGCTTAAATATAGATATTAGTTAAAAATATAAATACCTACTTCAATGACACCTTAAAAAAAGAAGCCCTCAACACCACCAGATGTGGCTTAAAAACCAACTGAAAAGAAAGGAATTGTATTACTGAAATTAACTTATTTGTAGGAGAACTGTGAATAATGTTTTATTCTCAAAATATTTACCAGGGGTCCTCAAACTTTTTAAACAGGGGCCTAGTTCACTGTCCCTCAGACCATTGGAGGACCAGACTATAGTAAAAACAAAAATTATGAACAAATTCCTATGCACACTGCATATATCTTATTTTGATATGAAGAAAAAAAAAAACAGGAACAAATACAATATGTGGCCCATGGGCCGTAGTTTGAGGACCACTGATTTAGACACTATAAGCTATGGCATTGTTTCTCTCTGCACTAAGGAATATACTTAAATGAATTTATCTTTGTTTTCCTAAGTAATAAAAATTCCCTTATTAGGTTGTACTTTGGCACAAAAATAAAGTAACATGATAAAACAGTAAATATAGAAAGTTATAATAATAAGATACATAAAAACATACATAACCTCTGTAAAGAGAATGAAAGGAAATACCACAGTGTCAGTGATTTAAGAATACCGAGTGAATACCAAGTGAGATATCATGTGAATGTACTGATATAATAGCAAGCAATAATAGTTGTTCCTTTAGTCACTTCTGAACCATCACATTTCTAGGGTCCAGAAAGTTATTACAAAGGTAAGTATCTTCCCTGTGTATAGTCAAACCCAATTTGTTTTCTGGCATAGCATATGGCATGCTGAGCACATAGCCATAAGTTCTGAGCACAAGTAGTGTGTCTCACTCAAACTTTCAAAATTACTTTTCTAGATTTTGAGTTGCTGATATGCTTCTCTATTTATTAGATATAAACAAATAAAAACTCCTGTACTATTTAAATAGATTTAAAGAATTTAGTTTTCATTACAAGATACACATAACATGAAATTGACCATGTTGATTATCTTTAAGTATATAATTAGTAGGTTTCTCGGTGAGTGCCACACCTGTCTCTGTTCAGTTTTACTCCTAGCTTAGGAATCACTACTTGTAGTGCTTGGGGCAACCATAGGTAGGGTCAGAGATCCAACCCAGCATGGCTCTGTGCAAGGCAAATACTTTACCCACAGTATTTCTGACCCTGTAATACAGTAATTGTTAAGTACAACAAACTTCTGTTCCTTATTCTTTTAATTGTTTTCAAGAGGAGGAAAATTCCTCATAGGTATAACTTCAGTTTAACATTCCGATTTGGTGTGATATGCATTAACACCTTTGATTAGCATTCAGATTAAAGTGAAAATAAATAAATAAATAAAAGAAATTATTTCTATTACTAAGGAAATATTGGAGTAACTGCCATTGATTGCATGTGCCTTTTCCCAGAATTGTAGAATATTTAGATATTCATTCCTGGCATAACTGAGTAAGAAATTAATTTCCTGCAAGATTTAAGCAACTGTGTAACTATTGTTTCTCAACACTAGAATTTGGGAGTACTAATTTTCAGCTTTATTCTAAAATGTTGACATGCATTTATAAGTTGTGGAGCTGAAGAAGTAAGAGGGGGATTTAGTGTATGCCTTGCATGCTGCTGACTCCTGTTTAGTATCACATATGACTCTTCAAAGGTCAGGAAGTAGCCTCAGCACAGGCCAGGAGTAGCCTCTCAGCATTGGTAGATGAGGCCCAATCCCACACCTTAAATTATGTTAATAGCAAATAAGTTTTTCTAGTTCAGTGCTTTCCTTCTTGTTCTAATTTTCTTTTCATGGTGATTCCCATTCTATTATTTCAAAATGATGAGGGTTTTGTTTTTTGTTTTGCTAATGCTAACACTTCTGATCACCTATTGAAAATCTAAACAATAGTATCCTAAATATAGAAATGCAAATATAATATATAAAGAGATGTTCTTGGTTGAACATGAGAAAACACCAACATTCTGCTCTATCTAACTGCAGTTTTTCGATAATGATATTATGTTTGTATCATTTATCACAGATTCATCTGCCTATACTGAAATTAATGTAAGATGCTTCTGTTTGTTGGATCTGATCTTTATCATTATTCAACCCGTGAGCTGCTCCCCATTTGAATCAATAAAAGGCAGAGAGGTCTTGACAAGCTGTATTTTTTCTAATATTGATCTTGATGACCAAGCTGGTGCCCTAGAGTCTAACCATTGATTTTAAAGGGGAGGCCTGTCAAGTAGGAGGCCAATTTTGTGCTATTAAACAGATCAGGTCTTGTAATTAAAGAAAATGTCAGGCCTGTCATATTTTATAAGAGGGCCATGGGAATGTTTTCACACAGTTTTCAAGCAAATTAGAGACTATGCAGACCTGCTGGAGCCAAGCACATACACCAAGCCTAACACAATGTTATGCAGGAACGAAATCAATGTTAAAATGCTATGTGATTCATTGGCTTTCCATTTTCCCAAGGCTCAATGATTTAAGGAATAATTTATGATTCCTGGCTTTCATAGTATATACGGCTACATCAATTTAAAATGCATCAAACTCTTTTGAAAGAAAGTAACAACCAAATGAAAAGCTGATTTACTGCCAGGATAATGGAGAATATCCAAACTATATTCTTCAACCTTTCCTTCGTTTTTGGTTTCCTTTTGCTACCAATTATAAGTAATAATTTTCCCTCTACTTTATTGCCTGTTTCCTTCATTCTTCTCTTCATTCAAGAGAGATTTATAGAAAACACATAAATAAAAACCAATTGAAGAGCTTACATTTGAATTATAAAAAAGACCAAAGTTCAAAAGTGGCATTATTTGTCTTGTGGCCTAGTTACAGTGTATCCAAAAGATGAGTGAGTGTCTGCCAATTTTATTAGGGATAAATATAAGTGTGTGACTGAATAACGTTACTAGATATAGGGAAGGTTTTTATCAGCAGTGTTAAGATGAATTTGATTTTGCTGTGCAAATTTTTAAATAGTTTATTAAAACATGTGGTATAGGGCCAGAGCAGTGGCACAGTGGTAGGGCGAATGCCTTGCATGCAGCTGATCTAGGATGGACTGCTGTTCCATTTCCTGACATTCCATATGGGCCCCCAATCCAGGAGCGATTTCTGAATGCATAGCCAAGAGTAACTTATCCCTGAGCATAACCAGGTGTGGCCCAGAAACCAAAAAAAAAAAATGTGGTATAATTTTGTGTTTAGGATTTTTTGATTTCTAGGTCTGTGTGTACTATAAAATTTATTGTTATAGAGTTTATTTTACAATTGAAATGAAAATAAGAGCCAAGTATGAAAGGATCAAGACAAATACAAATAAGCATTTTAGAAAAATGTTCTCCAGTATTTACTAAAAATTTTTTTTCTCTCTTTTATTTTTCTTCTGGATTTCCAATTACACCTAATTTTAGGACTTCATCTATGTTGTTTCTTGATTTTGCATATGCCTTATTACTCCCATTCAAGTTTGCATGCATTCCATTAAACTATCTTCAAACATACTATTATATTGAATGAGTTAATATATTAGGAATCAATGTAGTTACTAATTCTTCACTTTCTATATTGTCGTTCTAAAATATAGTCAAGGGTTTTATTTTTGAGTATATACATCAGATAATATTACTTTTAATTTCCTCTATATTTTAATGCATGTATTAAACATCATAATTTTGAAAATTCTGCAGTCATATTTCAGTATTTTTTTTTTTGGTTTTTGGGTCACACCCAGCAGTACTCAGGGGTTACTCCTGGCTCCATGCTCAGAAATCGCTCCTGGCAGGCACGGGGGACCATATGGGGCACCGGGATTCGAACCGATGACCTTTTGCATGAAAGGCAAACGCATTACCTCCATGCTATCTCCCGGGCCCCATATTTCAGTATTTTTAAAACGTTTATGTTTCAAAACATAAGTGGGTGTTTTTGAGGGATGCTGTTAATAAACATTTAGATTAGCTTTGGTCAGTTTTTATAGTCTTGTTTTATATGCATGGTGTTAAACATGATACAAGCATTATTTTGATTCAAAATTTATGCTTTCTGTAAAATGTTATATTTTTATTGTGTTTTACCAGATTCTATTGAACTCTATACCTTGAAGTGAGCAAGGAGTAGTTTTTCTGTTAAGATCTATGTTTTTTTGCCTCATTAAAATTGGGAAGGTATATCTGCTCCAAAATTATTTCTGGGTCTCAGGCCAGCTTTATGATCTCTGTATCCGAGGAGGTAGTGCTCAGAGGGACCAGAGACAGGAGGAGGTTATACCCAGCAACTCTCAGTTAATCAAGTTGGTGATTGAGGGCTGGTGCCCACTAGGGATAACTTGGAACTACTGGGGGATGGGGCATTGAGGACTTTACCTAGAAATGCCCAGAGTGTTGACTAACTTCACTAATGTATGGGAGACCAGGTATGTCTGGGATTGACCCTGGCACCTTCATACTCTCGTTGCCCTGGTTTTCTAATGTTGGTCAGATGACATTGTGTCCATTCCTAGAAAGTTAATTTTCTTTGTTCTTCCTAAATTCTGTTAGGCTTCGGTTTCAGGGTTGTGTAGACAACATAGAAATAAGCTTGGGAATGAAAAGTCTTAGCTCTCTACAAGGATCTGGGGGAGAAGGACTGTGTCTTCTTGCCAAATCTACCAGAGGAGAGTTTTCCATTTCAGTGATGGGGAGAGCATGGAATGCAGATTTGCTTGAGAAAAGCTTGTCCATTTACTTGATGCTGTTAGAGGAAATTGTAGAGACCTAAATTTTTTAGATTTTTGGGTCACACCAGGTGGTAATCAGGAGTTACTCCTGGCTCTGCACTCAGAAATTGTTCCTGACAGGCTCAGGGAACCATATGATATGCTGGGAATCAAACTCAGGTTCATCCTTGGTTGGTTGCATGCAAGGCAAACATCCTACTGCTATGCTATCGCTCTAGCCCCAACCTAAATATTTTTAATAACAATGCATTTTATTTTATTTTTAATTTATTTTTGTTTGGGGGCCACACCCAGCAGCGCTCGGAAGTTACTCTTATCTCTTGTTCAGAAATCATTTCTGGCTTGGTGGACCATATGGAATGTCAAAGACCGAACCTGCATCCATCCTGGGTCAGCTGTGTGCAAGGCAAACATCCTACCCCTGTGCTACCACTCTAGCCCCCAACCCTAAAATTTTTAAATAACAAATTTGTATAATTGTAGTTGTTTTGTAAGGAAGGAAGTCTTATAAATTACTCACAAAAGCAATTCTTGGAATTTATATATCCCTATTATAGAAACATATAAAATAAGTTAAAACTTCTGTTTGTTTCTACAAACCCTCAGACAACTCAGATGGCAAAATAATGGTTCACAGAGCTGATTTGGCAGAGCAGATAAAGGGTATGTCTAGGAAAATGAGAGACTAGATTTTGGTGGTGAGTGGGATGTGGCACATAGATCTAGGAGTGGAGGGACTTTTTCTTTTTAAACAGAAAATTAGTTGATAAATAGAAATAAAGAAACCTCATATAAAGGATTTTGCAAGTGACTTAATATTTAGTTTTTTTTTAGAAAAGTCTAACTTTTAGGAGTTGGAGAGACAGTGAGTGCTGCAGGTAAGGCTCTTACCTTGCAAGTGTTCAACTCGTGTTCAGTCTCTGGCACCTCAGTCTACTTGAGCATCTCCAGTATTCTCTGAGTGAAGGGCCATCACTAGTTTTGCCCAAAAGCAAAATAAATATGTCTAGCTTTTAAATCAGTCTTTAAGAAAATTGTTATTTTTGCACTAATTAATGTCAATATTAAATCTTATATTGTTATAATATATTTTTTACTATCTACCACTTTATAAGGAACTTCAGTTTCACAAAAGAAATATAGTTTATTTAGTTTCTTCTCTTCTTTATGGATTTTTTATTTTTTAAGTTGATTTATTCTCTAGAGATTTAGCCTGAAAAATTAACTTTAGATTTTAACCTCCCAAGACATCAAAGTAAATAGCTCTTTTGTTGACAGCCACTGCTTTTAGACAACATAGCCAACAGTGTAATATCAAGAAGTTATAAGTTCATTATTTGATTATCTGCTATCAAGCATGTATCATCTGGAAATGAACTATCAGTAATATAATTAAGAAACTTTGTTCTAAAAAATTTAAGTACTATATTATGCTAATTAAAAAGCAAATGAAATGAAAGTAAATAGTATGTAATAGTGACTATTATTATTTATATTAATGTTTAATATTACATTACTGATAATATTATATTATGTGATATATAATTCTATAATAGTCTGTTTGTTTCCTTAAAAATTACACTGAAATTTCAATGCTTGAAATAAAAGATGGAATATAATGTTCCTGGATAAATGGTCATGCATGGTATCTTGAAAAGTTATCCTGCCATTTCTTATTTGTTGATTCAATTTAGAAATGTCATATGAGTCTTAGATTCATTATCATTAAATACCATTATGATGATATCTTTATGGATGCCATACAAAATTGTCTCACATGATCAATAAATTTTAGGAATTATGTTTTTCTCTATATTACGTATAATAGTTTTACATGACAGCATTTATTTTTACTGTCAAGAGGCAAAATAATATGGAGAACTTTTAAGAAATAGGAAATACTCAGTCTACTACATTGATATCTGAGGTGTTGAAATATTTTTTTCAGCATAGGAGTTCTATGAGACATAATTCAAACAGGCATGCAAAGGGCTTAGTGTTAATTTATATTAACTACTATTATGGAATTTTCAGTGTTTTAAACGTTATTTATTGATTGGTTGTTTGGGGGACCACACCCAGCATGACTCGGGATACTTTTGGCTCTGCACTCAGAAATCACGTCTGGCAGGCTGGCAGACCATATGGGATACCAGGAATCTAACAGAGTCCCTCCTGGGTTGGCTACATGCAAGGTAAATGACCTACTGCTGTACTATCTCTCTGGCCCGTGTTACTATATTTTCAAAGACATATGTGTGCTAAGCAAGAAGAAACACACAAATTTAGAAAAATACTTTTTTCCAAATCTTGCAAGAATTAAATGGTAGAAAAAACAATCAAGAGAATAGAAAAGATTGTGTAACTTCTTAGGACAAGGCTAGAGAGATAGTATACATCTTCTGTTCTATTCCCAATATGCTAAATGGTTTCCCAGAGCACTTTCAGGAATAACTGAAAGTATAGAAAGTCACAAACGTGCTCAAAGTCATGACTTAAAGTCATGAACACCTCCAGGTGTAGCTGATCCCCCAAGAAA
>PVKC010032359.1:0-14275 GCA_004027635.1 Crocidura indochinensis | reverse complement strand
TTAATAGCGACAGATTTCTTACAAGAAATATATTAAATCATATCTTCTATTAAGGAGATCTGGAATATATATTTCTTTGGCTTATATCCCTACCTTATAAAATCCAGAAATTCCGAGAACACAGACAGTGAGAAACTCCTTTTCAAGAATAGAATAGAATTCCTTTTCCAGAAAATTTATACCTTTTTTTTGGGGGGGGCACACCCAGCAGTGCTTAGGGGTTATTCCTGGCTCTGTGCTCAGAAGTTGCTCCTGGAAGGCTAGGGGGACAATATGGGATGCCTCGAACCTAACCCTGCTCCATCACAGGTTGGCCACGTGCAAGGCAAACACCCTGCAACTGTGCTAATGCTCCAGCCCCCTATTCCTCATTTTAAGCAAGCTGAATACTGACTATGAGTCTGAGGCTTCTACCCCTTGTGGATAAACCTGAGCTCTTCCTCATCTGTTTAGATCCTTCAGTCTTTAATCATAATGAGCTTATTTCATATAATTTCCATCATAGACATATGCATACATATTCAGGTAAGCATACATTGAAGAATTCTTTTTTCATTTGTTTTGTCTCTGGGAGGCTCACATCCTATGGTGCTCAGGGTTTACTCCTGGCTCTGTGCTCAAAAATCACTCCTGGCAGGCATAGGGAACCATATGGGATGCCAGGATTCGAACCACTGTCTGTCCTGGATCGGCTGCATGCAAGACTAATGCCTTACCTCTGTGCTATATCTCTGACCCCACATTGAAGAATTCTCAACATTACCAACTTTAACATGTTTATTATAATTAGTGGATAAAAATTGGATTTTTGGTTTTTGGGTCACCCTCAGCAGTGCTCAGGGGTTACTCCTGGCTCCATGCTCAGAAATTGCTCCTGGCAGGCACGGGGGACCATATGGGGTACCGGGATTCCAACCGATGACCTTTTGCATGAAAGGCAAACGCCTTACCTCCATGCTATCTCCCGGGTCCCTAAAAATTGGATTTTTACATCAAAGATAGAAAACACATGTCATGAGTCTACTATTGCTATTTAGCTTGTATTTAATTTTTGTTTACTTCAGTGCACGATTTCAAAACCAAGATATCATGATTCTATAGTATGCAACCCGAATGCTTTTGGATCGGTAACTAATCAGACCCCTTCAATTTATAAGTTAGAAGGAAAATATTCCATTTCACCAATAGCAACTCAGATTCATAGCTGAGTCTCTTTTAAATAGCCTACCATCACCCCAGAACTTCAGTTTCTTAAAGAGATTTGAAAACTTAATAAAATTCACTGGGGCTAGAGAGATAGTAAAGTGGGTAAGGCACTTATCTTGCAGACAGCCACCCTAGCTTTGATTTTGGAGATCTCAATTGCTCCCCTAAGCATTATTAGGCTTAATTTCCAAATACTGAGCTAGGAGTAATCCCTGCGCACCACCAGATTTGGTCCCAAAACAAACAAACAAACAGAAAACCTCCCCACTAAAGGCATTTTTGAAAAACAAAGTAGCATCTATCTATATAAAAACCTGTGAAACATTATTCTCCATAATCACCTTCTGGTTTTGAGCCAGTGCTACCACTTGAGTTTGTGTGATGCACAATTAGAACTACTTTGAAGGCTGATTCCTAATTTTTCTTTCCTAAACCAATGTGCTCAGTTAAAGCAAAAAGCGCTCTTGAAACTATGATGTCTTTGAGCAGGAAATTTACAAACAATTTTTCTCCACTTGAGCATTTCTAGCTGCTCACTCTCCATTGCCCATATTATTTATTTCTTTGAAACACATACAAACTACTCTTAGGGGTTTATTCTGTTGAATAGAGTTGCCTTTGCTGCCTTACAAGTCATTAAGTTCAGAAGCATCTGCTTTATCCAGAATATCTTTATTTGATAGTGAAATAACTCAAGTGTTCAGAAAAAACACAAAGTATGTTCTCATCTTTTTTGAGATTCAGACAAGACTGAATTATCAAATTTGTAAAGCTTAGGTCAAATGTAACTAATTTAAAAGGACTTTGTGTGTTTTTCAAAGTTAGTTTACCCTATAAAAATCACTATAATAATCTCCTTGTGGCCCATACATGAGAAAGGAAAGCAGACGAGAAAAAATATATAATAGCACGATAACTCACATCATGTAGAACCTATTTGTTAATATACAGGGTAATTTCTACAGAAGTTTGAGAAGGAATTCCAGAAATCAAAGATGTGATTCTGAGTTTTGTGGTAAGTTTTGAACAATAAATTTTAATTTTTTTACTGTCAATGTTCTGATGAAAGTCACAAATCATCACCCCATCTTTGATCAACAAATTCCTGTTCAGTTTGTATGACTGAACCTAACTGATTCTTGATTTCCCTTTATGAAAATATGTGCAAAAGCTATATACAAATTAGTCTGTACTCATGCAAGTGTTATATCTAAGCCCTCCAATGATGGCTGAGTAATCATAATATTAAAAGGAATGAACAGAGGAAGAAAAAAATAATAAATCTGTCATGTATGGTTACAATTAAAGAGTCAGTAATATATAGTTTACAGCATTTTAGAAGCTGAGTATAGGGGCCCGGGAGATAGCATGGAGGTAAGGCGTTTGCCTTTCATGCAAAAGGTCATAGGGTCGAATCCCGGTGCCCCATATGGTCCCCCGTGCCTGCCAGGAGCAATTTCTGAGCATGGAGCCAGGAGTAACCCCTGAGCACTGCCGGGTGTGACCCAAAAACAAACAAAGAAACAAACAAACAAAAGAAGCTGAGTATCATTTCCCCCCCCCCCCGAAATAAACCTATCTTAAGCCTTAGGTTGCCAGGGCATGCCTAAGCTTTTAGGGGGGCTCAGCCCACCAGATGCATCCTCAGATTTTCCTGGTGGGTAGAACTAATTTAATCCCCATGGGGTTCTTCAAAAGGCCTTCTGTGGACTCCTTTTTCCTCTGCATGGATGGTTGAGGAATTTCAAGGTGACGCCTGGCATTACATTTTCAGTCAGACTATCTCTCCTATGTTTATATCTGGCAAAATATTGACCTCTGTCAAATAATTTGGCCCAGAAATTCCAACACCAAAGTTTATTTGAGAACCCCTTTTTCTGGATATAGTCAGCCCTAAAAGCAAAGACCATTTTTCTCTCCTTTTCAAATATATCCTTTGCAACTGCAGTTTCTGGTTATCAAGGCGTAACCTGAATGTAAATTTTAATTATGGACTCTCCATTAGAATTAGGGAAGCTCATTCTTGGGGATTTTAGTACAGCCCTTTACTTGACCTCTGAAAATATAGAGTCCATCCTAGAAAGATCAAGTTTCTAGATATTTCCTACTTCCTCCTAATCCTGATTTTGCATTTAAAGTGGCTTGCAGGGAGTTAGTTACCTTGAGCTGTGAAGTCACACCCATAGTTTAGGTATTGTTATTTTTGTACTAGGCTTTGTGATTGCAATTATTCTTCACCTGTGGCTAATTTTACCCCTATAAATTTCCCTGCTCAAAAAATTAAACTTGTCACACTCCTGCCAGAAATGTGTTGACCGCAATTCTCTGTGTGGTTTCATTTATTTCTATATTTCATATTTCGCCGTCCATGCAACCCACACTCCCTAAAGTGGATTCACGGAAATCTCACTGACGGCTGTAGGACAGAAGCCGCCTACAGCATTAGGTTGCTATTATTTTTGTTTTGGGGTCACATTCAGTGGTTTTGGGGTCACATTCAGGGGTTTGCTTCTGGTTCTGTACTCAAGGATTATTTCTGGCATGCAAAGGAGACCTATGTGGTACATGCAAGGCAAGCACCCTACCCACTGTTCTATTGCTCTGGTTTAGGCTAGGATTATTATTTGGGGGGGGAAGGGGGTGTCATACCCGGCAGCGCTCAGGAGTTACTCCTGGCTCTATGCTCAAAATAGCTCCTGGCAGGTTCTGGGATGCCGGGATTCAAATCACCATCCTGCATGAAAGGCAAATGCCTTACCTCCATGCTATCTCTCTGGCCCCTAGCCTAGGATTATTAATGATTTCTTACTCTCCTGTTCTCTTCTTCCCCTTCCACTCTTCGCTTATTTCTTCTCTTTTATGCTCCCCAATTCTCTATGCAATAAAAATTTCAGTCTGTAGACAATGTGAATGTTGGAGAATGATTATCCAGCTATTCATGAACAGATTGCTTACTTGCTAAAAGCTCAGCTCCTTCCAACTAAAATATGGGGTTAATATCAACGCTTTATCACTGCTGTACAGGCTGAATGACAGGATATATACAAACTATAAAACATCTAGCAGAGGAAATATGTAGCTTTAAATAGTACCTACCCTGCAAAGAGAACCCTTAATATAACTATTAATAGCAGTCATCGTTATAAAGGTAGCAGTAGTAATTTGAACAATTGTTGAAAAAAATATTTGTCCGAAGCACATGGTGCTGAAACAAAGTGCTCTCCCCTAAGGATAACAATATCTAATGGAAGATTTTCTGTCAAATGCTTTTTCTTTAGACTGATCATTCTCTTTCCTTCCCCAAAGCTTCCATCTCTTCTGCAAACTAGAAACCCTCAAGTCTTCTCTCCATATAACTTGTCTTCCAGGACCCATCAATGATATGCCCAGGACTAAAGACTCTAACACAGAATGCAATTTTCTTTGTTGAAATTTACTATTTGTTTAAGTAAATTGTTCTAATCTATGATGTGTGACAGACATGAATTCGTAAGGGGAATTATATATGTGTGCACATATGAGTATATGCATTTATTTATATACATTTCTGTCTCTTTTTTCATCACTCGTTCTCACTCTACTCTCTTTCTCTGTCTATCTCTCTATCTCTTTCTTTGCTGCCAGAAAAGATCTGCGACACGCATTCCGAATTTGATTGTATATTAAGAGAATTCAGTGAGTCCACATGTGAGTTGCTTAAAATGGTACCTGACTGGGATAAGCATTACATGGATGATCCCAAAGGCATTTATATAGTCCACTATACAAGGTCTGTGAAAAATCTGGGGAGAAAAATGTCTGAAGGACAGCTCTATCTTTAGAAAAAGTAGGCCTAGGAGGAATAAACAATGTTTTAAGTGACAAGTCAAGTACTGTACCGAATTTGGCACATGGTACAAGGAACATAGAGGTAAACAGTGTTTCTCTGGTGGCAGGGCATATAGACAGAGAGGCAAGAAGCATCAGAAAACTATTTTGGTGATTAGATCACTGGAGCAGAAAATTTTCCAAGACTTCTAAATTCCTGGATTTTTAAAGAGAAAAGCTTATGCCAATTTGGGGAAAGCATAGATGCAAAGATAGTCATGCCAGGGTATATGAAGACAGGCAGAGTTGAATATGATTCCAAGTATTTGGTTTCAAGATATGGATGCATTATAAACTGTTAAATGTCCTGTTTACACAGTTATCATCTCATCAGACCACTTACCTATGAACCCCTGAGAATCACCAACATATATCAGAATGGGAATACTCCCCAATTCTAAGTTGTATAAACAAGGCATTGGAGCTTCTTTAACATAATCAGTGTAAGGATAAGGAGCAATACTATGAAGAAGACAGTTTCCTTCTAGTACCTTCTGCTACCACTACTGCTTCTGATGTTTTCTATGCATGACAAGCTATTTAAGAGAGACACTGACCAAATAAAATAAACTAAGCATTCTAGAAGTTACATTGCTAACCAAAAGAATGTAAAAGATATGTATCAATAAAAAGCAATTACTGGGCATTGAGCATGTGTGTGAGAAATAAGGATAGGAGGAAGGGGATGGAATGAACATGCTGCTATTTTCAACTGCCTTTCTCCTTTGAAATTGTACCTCCTTTTAAGTGATGGTCTGGTTAAATTTCTGTTTCTTTGACCAGAATATTTTGTAAACATAGAAACTCCCAGCGAGGGGTGGCGGGAGGAGAGCTCTTTATTTGATACATCTGCCACCTCCAAAAGGGTTTTATCCAACAATTGATTGTTTTGTAGCACATCATTCAATGTTTGTTTCTGTGACTCATCTGACTTAAAGAAATTAGACTGTAGGGATGCATCCCCCAGCCCCTTCACTGATGTAAGCAAAGCTAAAAGAGGAGAGAGTTTCAGACAGCAAATCCGTATGGGAAATGTTTCTTTTGATAAACATGTCTTAGTCAATCAAGAGTGGTTTGTACTAAAGACACAGTGATGAGTCTATGGCACATTGCAGAGTACTATTAAAGCAATTGGGGTTACTTAATGGATTCTACATTTATTCTATTTTACCTTCATAGTCTATACTAGAATCCCTTTTTAAAAATTTGTATGAGATAGCTGCTTTTTTCCCTCTGTCTTCATTAATTTTGGGGGGATTCCATCTTCAAACATCCTTTGGAGTAGTACCAGTTAGCACTGAACTAACATGTTATTGAACATCTACCATAATCCTGGAAGTGTGAGCTACAGTGATGAAGTGTCAATATTTATTGGCCTCCAAATATCTTTTGCAGAGAAATGCAGTGAGACAAACAAGCATAGGAAATAATATACTGTGGCAAGATCAAATTATAGACAAGATGCTCCATGGGAAAGGAAAGGTCGGGCGATATAGTTTCTGAAATGTTTGATTCTTCAGTTTTGAAAAAAAATTAATAATAATGTGTATGAGGGGCCCGGGAAATAGCATGGAGGTAAGGCGTTTGCCTTTCATGCAAAAGGTCATCGGTTCGAATCCCGGTGCCCCATATGGTCCCCAGTGCTTGCCAGGAGCAATTTCTGAGTATGGAGCCAGGAGTAACCCCTGAGCACTGCCGGGTGTGACCCAAAAACCATTAAAAAATAATGTGTATGAGGGAGAGGCTAGGAGGATGAGAAGAAGAAAAACATTTACCAACTATTTACTATATTTCCGGCATGGTGAATGAGGGCCTCTTAGCTCACAATAATTCTCTCCAGCAGGCACAGGTGTGATTATCCTCTTATAGATATGGAAACCAAGGTTTCACAGAGGTAAAGGATTTGCCCACAGTAAGTGCCATAATTAGAATTCAAACATGGGCAGCTCAATTTCCAAGCTCATTGCCCGGCTATGAAATTTTGTGCCTTTCCCTAGTAGGAGCAGAAAACACAATGGACATGAGCTATGGTGTGGGGTACTGGAGGTAAGAATAAGCTGGAGAAAATCTCCAGATTTCACAAACAAACAACTCCTGAGTGGCAACCTTTGGGGACTTGACCAACTTTACAAAGGGCAATGTGAATGCCTCCTTATGCTTTCTGGCTATTGTTATTGCCCTATGTCCTATTTCACCTGTATTTCAGGATGAGATTCCAACTGACAGCAGATTGATAAAAGTGTGCCCTTTGGACATGATTTTGAAAATATAAAAAAAAATCTGTCTATAGTGATCTTAATCAGTAATAATGATGAGCTTTTAGAGGGAAGTAGGGAGGTAAAAGTCTATGGACAAACCTTTTCAACTTAGACACAAAGTAGTTGGAGAAAGGGAAATATCTGTTCAAAGCCAGCAGGGTCCAGGATCCTGTTCTTTTGCTCAAAGTTGAGTGATTTCTTCATTACACTAAATATCAGTCAACTCAACTTCATGACTCAGCAGACTATCAGAGGAAGGGGCACAGGCAGTGCAAGTAGTCTTGGCAGTCAAATGTTTCACATCAATTCGACCTGCGTTAAAACTTACATACCAGGTCATCCTCCTGTATTCTAGGCAATAATAAGCATCAATTCTGTACAACTGGGTAAGTCAGTTACTTTAGAATGATCCTGTCTATTCTTTTCTTTCACCTGCTTCATCCACCTTTTTATATAAAAATATAAAGTCTTTGCTTCCATTTACCAAACACACTTAGATGTATTTTCTTCTTTGCTAGCTATGCCTTACCCCAAACCATTCTCACCTCTCTCCTACTTAATTGCCAATATCTTCATGGACCACTCTTCTCATCCATCCTAGCCACAATATTCTCTGTCCATAAACAGTCAGATCACCAGGAAAAACAAATTATCCCCAGCATACAGCAATGGAATACATCCCCCAAGTACCACCAGGAGTAATTTCTGAGTGCAGAGCCAGAAGTACAAGTCAGAATTTTTTCCTTGTTCAACAAATCCCAGGGTTACCTATTCATTTACTTTCCTAAAGTTCACTGAGCAACAGTCTTAGGATCCTTTTTAGGTCCTCAAATGTTCCAAAATTCCTTTTGCATTGGTTTAATCCTTCTATGGAATGTTCTCTTACTACGTTTTTTCCTAACTCCGCTGCATGTATTTCAATTGTGCTTAACAAGAATGCTAAGTGAATACATGAAACCCTTTCATGATTCTGAAAGAATAAGTTTAAAAAAGAACACCTTTAAGGAAGCTGTCATTCACCTCTCCTTACCACCTCTCATATAAATTAGTTCCCTAATTATAAACCCTTGTAGAGGCTGAGCAATTAAATTGCATTTAATTATTCGTTTATTAGCAAAATATTTGACATTGAGTAAACTGATTAATTCTGAGCTTTCTTGCCTTCACCTATAAAATGGGCATAACAATGCTTAGTCTATAGAACAGCTGCAAAGAATTGGAATGTAAACATTTAAAGGGCATTTGATGGGTATCTGTTGCAGTTGTTACATTTAATGTCTTCCCATTACCCCAAACTATTCTAGATAGCAGGGAATCAGACATGGATTTAGACCTAGGTTAAAGGTGACAGCCAATCAGAATAAAGGGAGTTTTCTGGAATATTCTTAACAAGAAAAAGCTCAGAGATACCAATATGTATAAATGCATTCCTTTTGACCTACTTGTGCTCCAAAAGAAACATTAGCTCTTTGGCACTAAAGAAGCAACTGAGTAGGGAAATGGGAACATTGACAACCAACTGAATAAAGCGCTGAGATACCCCGTGGCTGTGTAAGTCCAGTCATCTTAAGCTGGAAACATTCAAGAAAAAAAAAATTTTTTTTTAAAAGCTTTCTCTATGGAGTAAGGATGATTTCTGCCTCCTCAGCATCGATCATCAACATTTCAGTGCTCATAAAAGTTGAAACACAGATTTCTTAAATCCTGTTGTCCAAATTGTAGACTATTTGCAGAGCAAGTCAGTACCAATCTTGAATAACATTTCCAATGGTTCTCCTGGAGCGCAAACACATTTAAACGCGTCTATTCACAAGTTTAAAAGAGAATGTAAATGTATGCACATAAGCACATTGAAATAGCCTTCTGCGAGGCGCTTTAATAAGCCAGCCTCTCCTAGCCTATACAGCAAACAAACTAGAATTAGAAATCAGAAGCAGAACTGCCTTTATGCATACCTGTAACTCATTTCCAAGAAATTAATACAGTCTAGAAAAGTTGTCTGCATATCACCATTTCAAAAAGTGGATTAATTTATTTTCTAAAAGCTCTAAGAAGGTTGTCATTTTCACTGGTTTCATGTGAAACTTTGGTAAACTAAAGAATCATTTTCACATTTTTGTAATTTGAGTAACTGGTAACTTTACATTTACTCGATAAACACGGGACACTTGTGGCCTGTTTAGATTTGAGCAGATGATCCATCTGCTCTTGGTATGAGGATTCATTCATTCAGTTAACATTTATTCATGTACTGATTATTCATGTATTCATTCTCAAATATTTACTGAATGCTTGTCATATGTATGACACTGTATTAGATGCTCAAGATACAGGAATTAGCAAGAGAGATGGTGCCCTTTTGAAACTCCTAGTCTTTTGAGGGAGTGAGGTGACCAGTAGAAACAGGTAAGTAGAAAGATGCTATGCACTTTCAAATAGGTCTATGTGCTTTGCATGAGAAAAAGGGAGTCTTAAGAGACAAAGAGTTGTAGGTTAAAGGGGGAATAAAGTGATGTGTGGGTGCTTTGGCTGATGGGCTATCCAGGAAGGTCCTGGTTATATAGGCAAAAGCAGGGAACAGGTCATGAAAAAGACTAGGAGGCAAGATGCATCAGGCAGTGGCAACAAATGCAAATGTCTGAATATGATGTACTGTTGGGTATCAGGAAGGTAAGCATGGCTTACATAAGTAAAGGGAGGAACTGGAAGGTGAGTGTGGGGGTCAGGGGGCAGCCTAGGGCCTAACTTGCACCAACTACACTATAAGGTTTCTGCACATCTTGGAAAGGGATAGATCCCCAAATTGATCCTTATACTTCTCTCTTTTATGTCCTCCTTCTTCCACTTATATTTTTTGTTTTATTGTCTTTTCCTCACTTTTCTCATCCATTTGCTTTGTTGTTTCTTCATATTTATATACATGTGTATTGTGTACCTGTTGGGTTCCAGGCACTGAGTCTAAGAATCCGATAAATTCCTTTGCACATATTAAAAAAGGAAAGTTTACCCTTTCTTCCTTCACTTCATGCCTTTTCAATCAAGACTAAAATCTTGAGGTTTGCAGATCTTGGCTACAGCAGGTAGGGTCCTTGCCTCATCTGCAACTGACCTGGGTTCAAATCTGACATCACATAAGGTGCCTCCAGTACAGCCAGGAGTGATTCCTGATAACAGAGCCAGTATCACAACAGGAGCTGGAATCTTAAAATCTGTTTTAATTATGAAAATTTACTCAATTTTTGAATTATGAAATGTACTCAATAGAAAAGCCACGTAATGGGTCGTCGCGATCAAACCTGCAGAGGCTGCAATCTCAGTTCCAATATTTACCAGTTGTATGATACTAGACAGTTCAAATCAGTTTTCCAATGTCTCACTCTTTTAAATATGTAAAATAGGAGAACAACATTGAAAGAATGTTGTGTGAAATGCTAGTTTGCCAAAGTCTGGCCCAGATGAACAGGTCTGGATGAGGGGACCCCAAGGATCAAGAAAACAGACCCAATGATGACAGACCTAATACTGACCTAAAAATGAAAAACCTAATCTAGAAAAGCATGGGTGGATATTAACAGACAAAGGTACCCATCTAAAGCTAACATAAGTGGTCTTTACATCTCAAAAGAGGTGTGAAGGGAAGAGGAATCTTGAGCAAAGTCTCTTTGGATTGTCTTCCTCCAGGAGAGATGGAAGACAATAGTGAATACTGGACCCATGTCAGCAAAGCATTCTTTGCTGATGCCTTCTTTCCAGTAATTCACATTAAGTGTATCTAAATCAACTCTTTCTGTCACTACTCTCTGAAGACCATGAACTCTATAGCTGAGTGTATTTCTTGGATGTCTTCATATACAACACTAGTTTTATACAGATAAGCTGATGAGCAATATTTTCATTTCTTCTGGCTTTCTTCCAACTTGAACTTCAATGTAAAGGAAGGCCATATTTACCATTGACTCTGAGGCTGAACTTTCCTTATGTTTCCTCTAGTGTTCTAGACTATTATATTCATTATTGGAGGATATAACCCAGAGAATCTAAGAATCTAAGACAGGTTAAACAGAGAGAACGTGGAAAGAAGCCTGTACTATATTAATAGCTTCCACTCTCCTTGCTCTAGGTTCACACCTGTGCCATATAATTTCTCCATCCCTCAAGTTTCATCTGGCTATGGGGTATTCATACTTTAGCCAACACAATGAAATAGAAGAGCTAGTACTCAGTTCTAAGCATATACATCAAGAAGCCATGCATATCTCGGTTGATGTCTTTGTGACTGCTATTACTGAAAGACTATGCCCAGCTAGTCCCAGGGGGAGATGCAAATGTAAGGAAATGAGCTGAATTGCCCCAGCCCAGCCAATTTCAATCAGTCAACCCAGCCAACCCACAGATGTCTGAGAGTACTGAATCTTAATTTAAACCAGAGCTGAGGTCAGTGGGGATACTTGACTGATACACTAACTTGAATTTTAAAATCTTATGTAACATTATCAATTAAATCTAGTAATTTTTCTATATGCAACGTTCCAGATGCTAGGGAGATAAACTTCAACCAGTAAAGTATCAGATCTGTCCTTGGGAAATTTAGGGTCTGTCTGGGTGAGGAGGAAAGGCAGAAACTTGTGCAGAGAATTCAAAGGTTTGGCTACCTGGAGTAGGGTTTAGGTGAGATGATTGCACCTAGTGGTCGAAGGAAGAATTGCACCCATAAGATGCTTTTATTTTAATGAAGACTGGAACAGAAAATCTCCAGACTTTTTTCTTGGGTGAGCTCTCACTTACAACTAGGGAAACCAAGGCTTAGAGAAAGGGAATGATTTACCTAAGGGTGATGCAATGAATTTTTGTCAGATATAGGGCAATAGTTCAGGACTCCTTGTCCCCCAAGACTCTCACATCTAATTCAATATGACTCTGAACAGTCCTGTCAGATTTTGCACTACCAGAATATCTTTGGCTAGAAATTTTACTACTAATACCATTAAGGATGAGATTGATCACCATCATTATCCTAATTCATGATGTTACATGAGTCTTTTATTTGCTCAGGTCAATTAAAGCATGATAAAATCTGACCTCATAATCAATAATAGTAATTAACACCTTTGGTTATCAAACTTCTTCTCTAAGTACAATGGACTTGGCTTTAGGGATGTGTGCATATTTAAGCCCTACAACAATATGTGTAGACACACATCATAAGATCCATCTTATAGAATTAGAAACTGAAGTAATAGAGGGAAAGTTTTTGCTCATATAGGTGGCAAATTGTAAGTTAAGGACCAACACCCCCAGAGGCAGCTTCTGTTTTCTCCCTTTTCTCTATGGACCCAGGTACAGGACCTTCCCTGCCCCCAATCTGGAATAGCAAACTCAGAAAGAACCTGTGCTTTGCTCCATCTTTGTCAAGATACCTGCACTGGAGCCCAATAATAATGACACTAAAACCATTTCCTTGCTTGGATCCTGCCTCACTTTTCTCCAAGGATTTTTCCTCTGTAACAGGAAGATTTGGATGGCCTGCAGCTAGGAACAAGGAACCACTCACCAGGGTCAGGCTGTCTTTAATCTGATGAAAGGCCATTCAAAGGGATGAGGGTCTGGGATCTTTGATGAAGAAACCAATAAAATATTAATAGCCTTGTGCTGATAAGGACAGAAATCAAGAAAGGGACCATTTGGGCCTCCTCTCTGTCTGGGCCATATTAAGAAGGCAGGAAGCAGATGAGGAGGCTGTTTAATCCTGACTCCATAGCTGTTATGAACTCAGGCTTCCTCCCCTCAAGAATAAGGTGAAGGGAAGGTGAGGCAAGTTGAAATAAACACCCAAACTTTTGGCTGCCTGGATGAACTGAATCTTTAAATTTAAGCTGTCAGTGGGTTCATTTTTTTTTCCATTTTCCTTTTTTAATCTAAACTGTAATCACACAATACTCCACCCAAGTGCTTGATATGGATTTCTAAGGCAGATCCTAACATAGTCATAAAAAAAAATTCCCTCTGCAATATGCACTTTGTACTGCGTCTCTGTGTAGGTGTGTTTAAAATGTCACGAACTGGAATGCCTAACTCTGGTTCCCAGGAATTAATCACTTAGAAGAGTGAAAGGGGTGAATTAACTTGCTTTAACACTTAGAAGCAGTCGCCGAAATAGAACTTGCTGAATAGAAGTATGGTTATCTTTCCATTAAAAACTCGAACTCCTTTTACATTTTTCTCTCTGAAATGGCTTTGCAGAAATGTCATGCCCTTTCCGACATTGTATCACCTATCCCACAGGTCATAAGAATAGCACGAAAGACTTTTATTTACTCATTTATTAATTTTTAGCTATAGTTGAGTGGTTTTTCATAAATATATGTTATAAAAGCATCGACCAAATTTTAAATATCTGGACCAATGTAACTAATGTTCTGCAGGCCCCTTATGCAATCGATTCCTAGTCATCTTCTCAGCATTGCGCTGTCTCTCTCTAAACTTTCTTTTCCATACAAATGATGTCATTCAAGATGTGGTTTTATATCTGGCTTTAGGATTTTATGGGAAGGCTTCTTCCTGTTATAGTTCAACCAGTGTCTTTTCGTTGCCATGCTGAATGTTTTCTATTGCTCAGGCCATCTGGGTGGGTTTGTGGATTCACTCCCTAGTGGATGGATAGTGCCAGATATAGGTGATCATGCCTAAACAGCGCTGTGACAGTGACATTTGCGCTCCTTGACTTAGTATGAATGGCAGCTTTGGGGGTCCTTGACTGTGCAAAGGAAGATAGACCTGTAGTTATAGTGGATCCCACAAAGTTCAGAGGAACAATGTCACTGCCAGGTACCAAGACCCTTTGAGCAGCCATGGTAACAGCTGCTACCATGCTCCAAAAGGTCTCTCAGACAACAAACAAGCAAACAGGTGGCTTCCTTCATTAGATACCAAACAGGGTGCGTGAT
>PVKC010032358.1:0-14273 GCA_004027635.1 Crocidura indochinensis | reverse complement strand
CTTTCTTTCTTTCTTTCTTTCTTTCTTTCTTTCTTTCTCTCTTTCCCATCCATCCTTCCTTCCTTCTTCCTTCCTTCATTTTTCTTCCATCCTTTCTTCCTTCCCTCCCTCCTTTCTTCCCTCCCTACTTCTTTCTTTCCTTCCTTCTCTCCCTCCTTCCTTCCCTCCCTCCCTCCCTCCTTCCTTCCTTCCTTCCTTCCTATTATTGTTTTTTGTTTGTTTGTTTTTAGGGGTCACACCCAGCAGTGCTCAGGAGTTACTCCTGGCTCTGCACTCAGAAGTTGCTCCTGGCAATCTTGAGGAACCATATGGGATGCTGGGATTCAAACCGGGGTCTGTCCTGTGTTGGCTGCATGCAAGTGCCTTACTGCTATGCTATCGCTCCATCCCTGTACTGTACATTTTTATCCACTTACCTTGTTCTTGCTTTAGATTCCGGCTCTTGTGAATAGTGCTCCAATGAACATAGTAGTTCAGAGAACTTTTTTTACAATGCATTTTGGGTCTACTAGTACTCAATAGCAGTACTGATTCATGTGGAAATTCAATTTTTAGCTTTGTGAGAAATGTCCATATTGTTTTTCCAGAGTTATAAAAATGGAAAGAAACACAAAGCATTTAAAGAACACAGAGTATTTAAAGAAGCTACATGGCTCAACCCTAGAGCTAAGTAAAGTCTAACAGAATTCAAATACCACACAACATATCTATAACTCATTCAGTAATCTGGTTATTATGATGAACTGATGGTGAAATAATATTAAACAAGTTTTGTTTGTTTTCTCTTAAGATGAGTTTTCTCTGTTATATTGGCATGTACTTTTTTTTTCTAGAGCATAAATTGTCAAAGAATGGTCTATGGAAGCTTGGGATCCCTAAGATTTTTTTCAGGAGGTCAGTAAGGTTTTTTCCATTGCAATTACATGCCTCTGTGAGGCCATATGTTCATTTACTTCTATCAAAGTTATTTATGCAACAGACCAAAAACAGAAATAGTTGAGAATCCAGCTGTCTTATATTAAATGTGATGTTAAAGAAATAAGAAAAAATGAAAACGGCTCCACGTTTCTCATTCCTTTTCACGTAAAAGTGTTATTTGTGCTAACATATAATGTTTATTGTTATTTAAATTAGTTAATAAATAATGCTTTATTTCTCCTTTTTAAATTTTAATATAGCTATTTAAATTTTAACAGATAAACAGAGATAGCCCAAGTAAAATATTTTTTAAAAAACATTCATTTTTAAGGGTGTGAAATTTTCATGAGACAAATTTTAAAATCATTGTTCCAGGAAAATCTAGTGCAATCTATTTTTCAAAATTATTTGAACTGTAAAACCAAGCAACCACATTTTTGTGTGAAACAATAATATATTTTGGTTTGTTTATTCTTTTGTGTCACACTCAGCAGCTCTTAGGGGTTACTTCTGGATCTGTACTCAGAAATTACCCCTGGCAGGCACAGGTAACCATATGGGATTCCAGGATTGAACATAAGTTTATCCCAGGTAGGCCACATGTAAGACAAATGGCTACCACTGTGTTTTTGCTCCAGCCCCTGAAAAAATAATTTTAAAGTAATGTGACTACCATGACATAGCAGGAATCATGAATGATAAACAGTTGCTTCTTTGGAAGAGAAGGGCTATCTCTCATCTACCCATCATTTTTTTTTTCTTTGATGAGATACTTTTAAATACCACAGAGTGCTGAGTCCACTTAGAGAAATAACTAGACTGACAACTCTCATGACAATGGTAGTGAGGGAGAGAAATAGAATGCCTGTTTCTAATACAGGAAAGGGCTGGGGAGGAGGGAGTTGGAGGCATTGGTGGTGGGAAAGTTGTTCTGGTGAAAGGGAGCGCTCTTTTTTTATAACTAAAACCCAACTACAAACATGTTTTTAATCATGGTGCTTAAATAAAGATATTAAAATAAAATTAAAAATGATAAAATCCTTAAGTGCAGATCTTTCTTCTTGAACATGGTTGATTTTGAAGTTCTCTGGTGTCCTTTCTAATTCTTTCAATGAATTCTCCAGCTCCTTAATTTCTATTTGTTTCATTCATTGGGGGCTGGAAAAAAGAGCTCTTCCAAAGGAGCCCCATAGCCATTTCTCTTGACCCTCAGTCAAGTCACAGGCTCAATGTTGCTCAGAACTTGTGCTTGAAGGCACCCTAATCTGTCCTATCACTCCAGGCCACTCTTTTTAATGTAGTCTGTTAAAGTAGTCTTGCTAACTTTAATATTTGCTTATTAATTTTAAAAGAGAAATAGTTTCACCAATTAGTCTAATATTTCTAAGACTTTCTTTCATCTCTTTTTATGGTTGTCCCCTTTCATTGTCTTATGGGGCATAGTCTTCTTAAGATATGTGCTGTTTTTGTTAATCCTACAAAACCAAACTATGTCCTCATAGTATCCCCTTTGTTATCCTGGGGTGATGCTCTGAACTGCTTAAGTTGGTGTTCAACTTAAGTTTGGAAGAGCTGCTTTCTTCCAAATCCATTTGAGAAGCAAGGTTCATATGTGTTCAATAAAATATCTGCAACAGCTTATATTCAGAATTCACTATGGCATGCAAAGGAAGCCAGTTACAATGCAGGAGGGAACTTGGGTGTTCTGTTTTACCAAACTTTAGATCATTCATGAATCCTTTGGGAAATTCTGCAAAGAAGTTTCCCAAGTGACCTACAAAGCATCCTTGTGATATTTCTGAAATACTTGGTAGGATCTATAGTCTTTTGAGAAGCTGCATGTCTTGGTTGCTGTGCTTCTACCTTATTTTAACTTCAATCCCTTATATGGGTGAATAGTTATGAGCTTCTGGGTAGTGTAGAACATGAGTAGTAGTGTAGAGCATATGCTTTTGCCCTCTTACTTTCTCATATGGAGAGACTGTAGGAAAAACTTGAGTCCTTGAAAATGAAATGCACTGCTTTTGGGGGTGAAGATATGGAAGTATACTTAAATTTTCACCATTTAGAGTGCATTTTTTCATATTGCTAATTAGATTGGATTTCTGGGACTATTCTCTGCTGGACTGCCTGACTATCACAATGGTATTCTTGTCAAAATCGATGTTTTATGGTTGATTAGCTATTTTTGCAAATAAAGGGAAAATTGAACTTTGAGTGGAAAGGTCATGTTAGTAATTTAACTTAGCATATATGATTGATTTGAGATGCAAGGGACTATGTGGACATTTGTTTGAAGAAGGTAGAATAGTATAGAAGACCCCAAAAAGTATAAATGAGTAAATAAATGTAGGGGCCAGAGTGATAATACAGCAGGTAGAGTACTGGTCTTGCACATAACTGACCAATGTTTGATCCCTCACACCCATGTAATCCTGCCTATAGTGACCCTGCCTTAGAAATAACAGTAAGTTTTGAGCACTTTTAGGTGTGACCCATAAATGAAAAACTAACAAACAAACAATTTAAATTAACTCCTTCTTGATTATAAATGAATTCTGGAAACAAAAGTACCACTGTACCACTTGTTGACAGAAAAATGAAGTTGTCTATGAAATGGAAGAGGGGTTGTAAATAGCAATTTAATAAAAATGGCAAGTCCTGACATATCAAGGTCTTTACTGAACATAATCATCATAAGTCACCACTCCAATTCTCTTTGGTAGAGCAATGAAAGTATTTTTTTAATTTTGTTTGGTTTTATTATGTGCACTATTTTAATAGTAAGAATGTGCCTGTGAGGAAAAAAATTGTAGGGTATTAAAGTGTAGTGGTGTTCATGGTGCAAGAAGAGGAATAATTACTGCAATCTGATGAATAAGAAGGGGAGAGCTTTGAAAATTTTGCAGTTCTGAATCCAGTAAGATAATTTTGTGGTATTGCGATTAATCCTCATCTCTCCAAGCTGTTGGTATACATTGTGTCATCAGTTCTCACCTACTTGATAGCAGGTACCTTCTCACTTTCTCTTTAGCAAATGCTTGTGATGGCCATTAGGTGAATCACAGGAACTTTTGTCATCCCAGTTTTAAACTTGACATTAGTACAGAGGCAGGTCAGTCAGAACACCAGCCTTAGGCAGCGACAACACAAGTTTTGTTTCAAAACATATGATGTGACTTTTGGTGGCAATGAACAAGGCTAAATGATATACAACTCTGAGATTGCTCCTCTTTTTTCTTTGTGATGAAAAGGACTGTAAAATAAGATTTTAAGTATTTACAATCATCTAATAAAATGCTTCATGAGTATTTATGAGGCACTTCTTTAACTGGATAAATTGTAATATTAATCAAAATCGAGACTACTACTTGGAGTTCTTCCAAGAACGTAGATCACAGACAAAGCTTTTCAGGTATTTCTCAATTCATTAATTCTCAGTTAAGTTGTTTATCTCATTCTTTCTGCCTGTACAAGAATGCGACCATTTGACAGGAAGTCAAACAGTCCCAAGATAAATTTGTTTGCTGGTTTATTAGCTAAATCATGATAGCTTAGGATATTGTTAATATTAAATAAAATCTCTTCTAAGTGAATATGCATGAATGCAATTTCATTATGTTATGATTTCCTCTCTGTTCTGTGATTGAGACCCTGTGGGAGGCAAATTCATGCCTGAGAGTTAATTCTTGGCACATCCTCTTTTCACATTCTTCTCCCCTTTACCCATAGGCCCCCTCTCAATGAGATAAGAGTGAAGGAATAGTGTTTTATGGAAATTATACAGACCATAGTAGAATTTAATAGACTGAGGAAACACAGTAATATTTCTATATTTATAAATTCATCTGTTCTGGCTCCTAAAAGATTCTTTTTTGTTTGTTTGGCTTTTTGGGTCACACCCGGCCACGCTCAAGGGTTCCTCCTGACTCTGTGCTCAGACATGGCTCCTGGCAGGCACAGGGGACCATATGGGATGCCAGGATTCGAACCACCATCCATCCTAGATTGGTTGCTTGCAAGGCAAACACCCTCCCCATGTGCTATCTCTCCGACCCCTAAAAGATTCTTAAAGAACCACGTAGCTGGCATTAACTTTTCAAATCCCAGTTTAAAATTATTTAAAATAGCTAAAATTCTATGATTTTAGACACAATACAATTCCTAGCAAATATTTTTTAAAACCCTAAGCTATTTGTTTTAGCAAATATGCTGTTGAATCTAATCTATTGAAATTTCACAAAATGTTTATAATTACACTCAAACTTTATTCCATTCCAGAAATAACATTAAAACTCTTAAGGATAGGAATACACTAAAATGGAAAGATAATTAAATAATGACTTGTTATGATAAGAATTCTACTCCAAAAAAGGCAAATAACAAAGTTAAAATTCGGTCTATGCCCCATATTTTTGGTAGAATAAGAATATTAAAATAATCTCCTCTATCTCTTTTGTTTGTCTGGAAATTCCTTACAGTAAATAAACACCATTCTCTATATTCTTTATAAATTTGAAAACAAGTTCTTGTTTACCAGTGTTAATGTCAGCTATAGACAAAATCTCCATTTTTTAAAGAAATATTATCATTCTCATAAATGATTTGCCAAACACTTTGCCCCTACTTAAAACAATCTCTTACAAATTGTTCCATGTTATTACCAAATCATTCCACACTTCAAGTTCAATTTCTCTAGCCTTACTAACTAAAAAGAATACTGGGGGCTGTTTTTTAGTAAGCATGATAAGTAAGATACACAGATATGTAATTTACTATCATGGAGAATAGTCTTTTAAACCTACAGTCCAACAAACAGAAAAATGATTGACATGTAGAGCCCCTACAGTGATGCACCAAGGTCATTCTGAGGAGAAGGGGTGTGTATACAAAATGTGGACAAGTGACTTTGTGGGATGTCTGTGGGAAGAACTGGTTGTAACTGGATTAACATTAGCTTTTTTTTTTTTTTAATTTCCAAGCTATTGGGGCCGGGCGGTGGCGCTGGAGGTAAGGTGCCTGTATTACCGCACTAGCCTTGGACGGACCGCGGTTCGATCCCCTGTGCCCCATATGGTCCCCCAGGCCAGGAGCAACTTCTGAGCGCATAGCCAGGAGTAACCCCTGAGCGTCACTGGGTGTGGCCCAAAAACCAAAAAAAAAAAAAAATTTCCAAGCTAGAGGTAAAGGGGAGTAGCAGTGATTAGCTTTATGTATTAAGCCTTTGTGTTACTAGGTCAGGATGTGAAAATAATGGTGATTGGAACCTTCACCAGTGCACATTCCCGCCATAAATGTCCTTAGTTCCTTCTCATCCCCCTTGATGTCCAGTAAAGGATTAGTTGGGGAAGGTTTTCCCCTGTTAATTGATTTGAATATAAAATGCAATCACTCTCTAGCAGGCAAATTGTTTACTAACTCTAAAACTAGCAACCCCTTATAGGATCATATAAAAGGTTTTATTTTATAGAATTGTGTTACTTATGACTTTATTCTATAGTTTTCATACTTTAATATCTTAGAGACTTAATCGGGGAAAGAATTAGCCCTCCAAGATATATCAGGTCCTGGACTAAAATAATCTGATTCTTGACTGAAAGCTGAGAAAGATCTTTCAGTATTTGTCTTTTTCTCTCATACGTATTTTCCTTTACATGCTTAAAATAAGTTCATTGGTAACCTTAATTCCACCTGCTACTATGATTCCCTTTCCCAAGGAAGGTAACATGTTCACAGTTTCAGCATTTGAATGACTTTGGGAGGCTATTTTCAAGGTGTATATTCAAGCTGTCCCTTGATTAGTGGTTTACCAACCCTTCCAGACCAACCAACCTATTTCTCAGGCGAATTAAAGGACATATGCAGAACAAGTTTAGCATTTAGAAGTTTGAAATTATTGAAATGATATGGTTGACAATTAACATCAGTAGTATAACTTTTCTCTACTATCAGAAAGATAACTTTGATTTTATTATTTTATACTTATACTTCATTAAACCTACATAAATTTTTCTATGTTTTGGGGGATATCACCTGTGGAGCTCTGAGGTTACTCTCAGTTATGTATCTGGAGTCACCCTTGGCAGTACTTAGAGGACAATGGTAAAATCAATCTAGGACTCTTACATGCAAAACAAGCTCTCTAGCCCTCTGAGCCATCTCCCTAGTCAATACATACACTGTTTATTTCTCTATAATTAATGGAGGCATACTAGTACAATCAATAGGCCAAAAGATTCAGTACAAAATTGAAAGTGGAAGATCTGAGACATGATCAAGGATCCAGTGTGATATCCAGTTGTCATGAAACAATTACTTAGAACATTAGTGCAGATAGAAATATACACTAGACTACGTAATATAAAATGCCACTTTCAAATATCCATGAATTTCATATGCAGCAGGAGTAAGATGACACCCAGCTATTAACCCAAAACTCAAGCATTTCCCCAACTTCCTCTTTCCTTAAATCTCTCTTTTGATATATAAGCACCGAACTGGATTACTCAATCTTTTCCCTCTTTGTGTATGGGTATGGTTTAATAAATAAAGAGGAAGTTCTGGCTTTAGGCACAGGCAGAGACCACAAAAAGCCACCGGACGCCATGATCTTTTCCCGACTGAATTGGCTTATTAATCCTTCGCTATTATTCTGCTTCTTCAGACCTGTCTACCTGGAGTTAGAAATATGCATATGAGTGATTTCACAGCTCTGAGATATTATTTTACAACAGGTCTGATTTGGGTTCCTTGTTTTAGCCACTGGGTTATTTTACTATTCTTTTCTGTTTTTGCACTTACCTACCAATCCATCTCATCGCATTTTATTTTGCTCACCAATTCATTTTATTGCACTCACATTTACCCACCAATCCATTTCATCAAGTGGATTTTAAATATAGTATAATTTAAAATATAAATGGAATAAAGTTGCCCCTTATTAAATTGCTGAGTGAGTTGACACTGCACATTTCATTATCTAAAAGGATAGGTTCATTTATTAATTCAATTAACATTTATTGAGTGTCTTTAGACTTAAAAAAAAAGGAGATCAAACTACAATTCCAGACCTTAGGGATTTCAGATAATTTGTCTGTATTTCCTACTAAAGACTCAATTATAATCTGAGATAATATGACTGAAGGGGGGGAAAGAAAAAGTTAATGAAGAAAGTCTGCATGATGGGGCCTAACTACAGCAGGTAGGGCATTTGTCTTGCATGCAGTCAAGCTACGTTTCATTTCCCACATCCTTTATGGTCCTCTGACCCTGCAAGAGTGATCACTGAACATAGAGTCAGGGGTTAGCTCTGAGCACTGCTAGAGGTGTCCCCCACCAAAAAAAAAAAAAAAGAACCAAAAAGTCTGGGTGAATATCTGTGGTGAATACCTTGTGGTGAGATAGAGATATATAGAATATGTGAGGAAATGAGGAAGAGATAATAAGGAAGAAAGAGGAGAGTTAGAAGGAAAAAAGAAAACTTAAACCTTTGCTAGAGAACCACTTTACCCAGAGAACACACTCTGCTTTCTCTAATCCTTTTACCTTGTCTTCCTTAAACACAGTAGCACACACCCTGTTTTAATTTCCTCTCACATCCCACCTGATGGGCCAACAGAGCTTCCATACCCTACTCCCCACACTATTATAAATATCTATTTCCCACCTACAATAAACTAAATTACTCTCCTAAAGTGGTGGATGATGCTTATTTGTGAGTATTCTATTTGCCTGGGATCAGACCTCATCAGTGACTTTGACCTTACCAGTGACTTCTACATCTTGAGATCTGAGTTCACCAGCATCATTTACACTGAAGAGTGTACTGAAGAACAAATATTTGGCTAATTTCATCTGCATAGAACATTTCAAATATTCATAATTCTCCTATCCAGCCACAGAATTTACTTTTATTATATGGAGTCCATGATTGTATACACCTTTTGCTTTGAGTAAAACATCATCCGGGCAGTTGACTCAAAGTAGGAAAACTTCCTTGTAATATGATTGGCTAGGAACTATTTATTGTTCAGGAACTTTAGGCAATATTACCTCTGCTGTAAAGGAAAGGAATTGACTTCAAATTAAGCTCAGGTTTCACCACTTTTTGTTGAAATGCTTGTTGATTACACATACCCTCCTCAGAGGAACTCTTAAAAATAATTCTATGCCACAAAACCATCAGTATACAGGAAAGAAAATGGACTTTGAAATGAAATGATGGGAATTATATAGAAGCTTTTAAAGTTAAAGAGTTGTATGACTTCTGACAGTCTTTCACCTTTGAGAGTCAATTTCTAAAATATTTTAACTATATCTTATATGTAAGAATAGCCAATTCAGGGGTATAGGAGATAAAAAAGCAGGCAGGACACTTGCCTTGTATGAAATCAATCCAGTTTTAATCTCCAACAAAACATATGGTCCCCTGAGCACTACCAGAAGCAATTGAGTGCATGGCCAGGAATGACCCTTGAGCTTTATTGGGTGTGGCCTGCCCCCTAAATAAAAAGAATGTCCAATTCATTATCATCTGTATCTATTATTTATTTTGAATGACTCAGATAATGTCTATAAGTTGGCCCTTATTTGGTAGAAAATTCCTACTGAAATTCAAAGAAGACAGAATCTTCATTTGTTTTTGGATTATACCTGACAATGCTCAGGGCTTAACTGCTGGCTCTGTGAACACAAATTATTCCTGGTAGGGACCATATATGGTAAAGGAGATCCAACCTGGGTTGCCACATCCAAGGCCTATCTGCTGTATTCTTGCTCTGATGTAAAGGCAAGAAATTTCTGAGCAATCCTATTTAATTATAGAAAGTGTCCCTAAAATGTATTTTAAAATAATGTCATTTTTTTAGCTGAATGTTCCTGTAGAAGAAATTCTAGTTCTAAATTAAAATTTCTTTAATACAGGAACCATATCTTTTATTAAATTCTCATATCTAAGTCAATGTCTGACACACACAAAATGCAATAACCATGTGGATAAATTAGAAGAATCTCATTATGCACATAACCAATTAAATATGCAAATAAGTGCAAATAAAATTAAGGTGGAGGTTATTCAATTCATATGTACTGATTAGTATTAGCATGCTAAGAATGAGTATATATTTATTGATATATTTTATATAATAATTATTGTTTTACAAAGCACACAGTAACAATAATATAATGGTACTTTGACTTTTTACCTAAATTTCTTTTAAAGGAAATGAAATAACTTGGGTTAATTTTTTCACATTGTTCATTGAAATGTCCATACACTTATCTGAAGAAGCAATTGGAGAGTACTTAATTCAAGATGTCTTCTCAATTGGGATCACTTTGTCACTTGCATTGGTTTTGTAAACAATGCTCTATTACTCTAAGCCTTTTTATATAGACAGTATTGGAGAACATACACTTATATACAAGATAAAGTTATTATAAAGTAAAAATATACCCCAAAACTTGTATAGTATCATAAATAGAGGAGGAAACTTTAAATAATTATTATATTTGTTATTTTAATCCTCTGTCACTTTGTTTAAAATATTATATTTCAATTGCGTACAGTTGGGCCTTTAAAAATTTTTAAATATCTTTTCTTGTTTTTATAATTTTTAGGGGGACCACATTTAGCAGCACTTGGGTTACTCCTGGGTCTAAGATCAGAAATCTTTCCTGACAAGCTCAGCACCATATGGTATGCCAGGGATTGAACCCAGGTCTGTTCCGAGTCAGCCATGTGCAAGGCAAATGTTCTATTACTGAGCTATCCCTTCAGCCCAATATGAAAAATTTAAATTAAATCACTGTGATATTCAGATTTAAAAATAATGTTTATAGTTGAGTTTCAGTCATATAATGTTAAGGCACTCATCCATTCACAAATTTCATTTTCTGCCACCAATTTTGTAAGTTATCTTTCCATCCACCCCAACCACAGCCTGCCTCTAGAGTAGACATTTTTCTTTTTTCTCTTTTGTATTTTAGGCAGATTGGTTTGCAATACAGTTACTGAAGGGGTATCATACATATCATTTTACTTTATTTCAATTCCTAATTTTTGTCCAAGTGATCATTCTCACTATTATTGTCATAGTGATCCCGTCTCTGTCTTAACTGCATTTTCCACCCAGCATTTCTATTGACTTTGGGTATTTTTGAACTGTGGTTTATATTTTACATATTTAACTGTTTTTTTTAAATATCCCATACATGAGTGAAATGTTTATCTCTGGTCCTGACTCATTTCACTCAACATGATATACTCAATTTCTAATCATGTATAAGCAAATTTTATGACTTCATTTTTTTCTACCAGCTGCATAGTATTCCTTTGTATAGTTATGCCACAGTGTCTTTATCTGTTCTTCTGTTCTTGGGTACTTGGGTTGTTTTCAGATTTTGACTATTGTGAATAGTATTGTAGTAAACACAGGAAGGCAGATGCCTTTTCTGCATTATTTTTGGGCCTCTAGTGTAATGTATCTGTGCTGTTAAATCCTTTGTTGGGTATTTGTGAATCCACGAACAGTCCCCAGAATGAGAAATTACTTCCCATCCCCTTATCCCCTTTTGGGAGGAGACCTTGGTGATATTTATCCGCAGCAAATAATAATCCGCACAGAAAAGAAGGTTAGAGTGTAAAAGATTGGGCAAAGAGAGGAGCGAGAGAATCCTCTTGCCGCCTGCAAGCAGTTTTCCGCAAAAGGCCCCTCTCCCCTATCCACAGCGCTATTTATTGCTCACTCAACAGCGCCCCGTCTGAAAGGTCTAGGTGGGGCAATAGTCACAGAACACACAATCCTAAGGAAATATTTTTATATACAACAAATCCAAGAATAATCTTATGGAAACTTTTTCATATACTGCACTCTAGGGTATATTTCTAGGAGCAGTGCTTTTATTTATCTACCATTGGTTGACAATAGCATAGAATTTCAGGTGTACAACTTTACTATTGTTTATACATAATCTCCATCATCTCATCATCAAAGTTTTAGTATATCTCCTTTACTCATTTCTCTCAACCCTCATACTCTTTCTCTCTAGTAGCTAGCATTGTTTTTCATCATATCAAAGGATATATTTGTTGCTTTTTCTGCCACTTTATTTACTTTGGTTATTTCACACATATGACTATACCCATCTGGTGTACGCATCATTGCTATTTCCCTTAGTATGAAATCTCATATTTCATCTATGAATGAAGTCAGATAATATAGCTGCCACCAGCCTAATACTAGGACTCAGATTTTGATGCTGGAGCTCAGTTTCTGTCTCAATAACATCTTTTACTCCCATGTAAAGTGAATGTAATTTAAGAATGTTTTTATTATTTATTTATTTATTTATTTATTTTTGGTTTTTGGGTTACACCCGGCAGTACTCAGGGGTTACTCCTGACTCCATGCTCAGAAATTGCTCCTGGCAGGCACGGGGGACCATATGGGGCACCGGGATTCGAACCGATGACCTTTTGCATGAAAGGCAAACGCCTTACCTCCATGCTATCTCACGGGCCCCCGAAATTTAAGAATGTTAAAGACTGTATTGTTCATAAATTTCACAGCAATGACCACCTCAATTGTCACCAACTGTGGTATCTGTACCTGCCCCCCCTCCTAACTCCTGGAGTCATACCCACCAATTTTCAAACAACAGACACAGATGTCTCTAGAATATGAGCTGGGCAAGTTTTCCTATAAGCTGTAGTTGATTTCCTGTGCTTTGAAGGGAGCATAACATGCTCAAGTTTATTCAATATTTCTCTGATCTTAAATATACAAAGTAACTTTTGAAGCTCAATATAGTGTAAAATTATGGAGCTGGAGAACTGAATGATTCTCATTCCTTCACATTGAAGATGGCTACACCTAGTTTTGTGACAGTAGAAAATACCAATTCATTTTGTAACGGTTGTCTAATTTCTGTATTAAAAATTGGTTAGTGAAGGATACACCTTCCAGTATTCTTAGTTGCATATCCAGCACTTTAGCACATTGTTAATAATATAGGTGCATGTGATGGGCACCTTTTCTCTATCCCTTTTCTTATTATAATAGTGAGTATTTTAAAATTCAAATCCTATTAGACAATCTTTTAAATACACAAAGAATATTCTACACTAGCTTTTCTCAACTAAGTGTTATATAACCCCTCTTAGGTCCCCAGAATAATTCAGGGGGAATTTGGTAAAATATATTATAAATGTGTATATCTGACACAGAACTATGAGATCAACTTATAGAACTGAGTGGTCACAGGAAGAAAACAAAGTCAGAATGGGCCACAGTCAGAAAATAAATTAAGATACAAAATGTAAAACAATTCTTGAGGTTGATAGGCTCTGTGCTACTCTCCCTCTGTTCTATTATCCCTGTTTCTTGAAAGGAAAACAAACAAACAAAAAAAACAAATTGAAGTGATGGAAACTACTGTCCAGTCTTATGCACCTATACATGACTTTTTTCCTTTTTTATACATGACTTCTTATGACAAAAATATTTTTATGAACTATAAGGCCCCAGTGCTTTATTTCTTGACACCTAATATCTCTTGAAGTTCTGTTCAAAATAGTTTAGTTTACTCTCTCTATACATTAATCACACTGTGTAGAAAAATCATCCCCTTACCTATTTTTACCCCACTGTGGCTTAGTGATTTTTTTTAAGTATCAGCTTAAAATAATAAGAACATCTTGCTGAATTTACTATCTAGATCTGAAGCTTTTAATATTTGTTTTAAAATTTAATTTTGAAATCTGAACCTAAAATAAATATGCCCCTCATGACATAAACTAGGTAAAAATTCTGTTTGTATGTTGAATATTTTTATTTCTCTTTTGTCATGTGAACTTGATTTTGACATATATTAAGGCTGGGATACTTTTTGTGCTTTTTAACAATTACAGCCCTAGTTTCTTAGACCCTACCTGCGACAATAGGTTTCAAAAGAAATAAAACCTTGAAAAATCATGTAACTTTATCATGGCTGTATAAAATTCTTAATTAAAATTTACAATAATGTTAAGTCATGACTCATATGATATAAAATGAAAATCTATCAGAGATGTATATAATATTAATTAATTTTTTCATTAAAAACTAGGATGATTCTAAATTGAGTTCAAAGATAAATTTGAAAGATAGTTATAATCAGGCATCAGAAAATACAATATATATGTAATGACACAAAACTAAAATCCCACTAGGTAATGAAATGTAATGTTCAAATCATCTTTTATATAGATTGAAAATTTGATTTTATCTTTACAAGACAACATTTACTTTATTGCTGGGCTCGCCCGCCGCCGCCCTCCCCAGCCCTCCATCACTGGGACCCCAGGCCTGAGCCGA
>PVKC010032357.1:0-14278 GCA_004027635.1 Crocidura indochinensis | reverse complement strand
TTTGTGCGTCTGAAAACTTTCCACTCCGTCATGGATGATAAAATCAGACCTCTGGAGCTAGAGATCTTGATATTTGCACAGGTCATAGGATGGAGTCTAGGATGGAGTCTTTACATTTATAGAAGTTCTGTTTTATCACTGTTATTTTAATCAGTCTTCTTAGTTGGTGGTCATGGTTTCTGCACCAATCCTAGGATGAAACCTAGGATAAAGTCTTTCATTATGTTTCCAGAAGATCTGTTCAGTTGCAGTTGTCTCAGTCAAACCTCTGGAATTAGAGATCTTGATTGTTATACAGATCATAGGCTAAAGCCTAGACCAGGGATTTTTTTTTTTTATTGGTTCCAGGATAAGTTCAGTCCAGTCATGGTTGTCTGTAGTTAGAGACCTTGGCTTTTGCACAGATCAAAGGATGACCTCTCTTCTGATTTCATCTTATCATTAAGTGGTAAGGTAAGACAACCAGTTCTTAGATCAAATTGTTGCCATTTCCTCATTGTCAGGATGTCATATCAAAACTGGTGTATGTTGGTGTCAGAGCAGTATTAAAAATGTTCCAGAGGGAGTTTGGTTCCTGAAGCTGTTACAGAGAACTGTGTCGGTTCTATATCTGAGATCTAAGTAAACTCTGTGACATTGTGCTTTATATGACCAAGTAGAGAATAATCTAGATAAATATAAAGTTGTCTTCTGTTGCATTTAGCCTTTAGTTTAATATTTGTATATGAACTTCAAAAAATTAAACATATGATTCAGCTGCAGTAAATTGACCAATATATTTGCCATTAAGGTACTCTCAGTTTTTACCTCTCTTATTAAAGCTTAAGTTATAGAGCAGAAGGAGGAAAATGGTGGCCTGGAAACTATATTATATATAGTTCACTTTATAATCTTAGCATATAATAGCCATGACAAGATGTGGCTTTGTTGCAATAAAACTTGATCACAATGACACTCTAGCCACACTCAATCTCAGCAAAGTATCTTATCACTTTCCTTCAGAAACTGGTTAAAAATATACACATGTCCTGCTTCCTTCCTATCCACATCATTTTCCTCCCAAAATGTCATACATTTAGTTTTTTTGGAAAGTATTTCCTTATTTTTTTTTTGGTTTGGTTTTTGGGGTCATACCTGGCAGTGCTCAGGGGTTACTGCTGGTTCTATGCTCAGAAATCGCTCCTGGCAGGCTCGGGGGACCCCACAGGATGCCAGGATTTGAACCACCATCCTTCTGCATGCGAGGTAAATGCTCTACCTCCATGCTATCTCTCCACCCCCCGTTTTTCCTTTTTTTTTTAAATAAAAGAAATAATCCTCTTCTCTTCTGAACTTACTGTTTTTTAAAACCCCCATTCTTTTTGTAAAGCCATAGCCATGCCCCACATTTACTGCCATGTCTACTCATCAACCAGTTTCACAGACTCATTTTATTCTAGAAAAATATATGTAAATAAAGCCACAAAACTTTATGGGTATAACAGCCTTGCAGATAAAAACTGAGATACTCTTGGGAGGAAAAGCAGGTCAAGTCCCTGATCTGCTGAAGCCTCTGCAGTTGTACCCAAAATCCACAGTAGCCAAACTTCATCACTTTACCACTAATTTCTGCAAAGATGCCTAACTAACCAACACTTCAAGTATGCCAGTATGGGGACTGAAATCTCCACAACTTTATGGGAGTGAGTGTGAGCAGCCTCCTCCCACCTTTACATACTTCAAGAAACCCTGGAGGCCATACTCATGCCCCATAGCTGCTGCCATATTCTCTCAGCAAGAGAACTGAACTGCATGGCTGTATATATGGCTGTATGATACTTTCAAATTTTACAATACCCTAGTAGGAACACACCGAATTAGATGTCATAATAGCATAAAAGTCACCTAAGGTTAACAAACAAAACCAATGACAGAATGAACAACTAGCAATAAACAGCTTAGTATATCTTCAGATAATGTCTTAATGACGCCATTTCAAGATTAATACAATTTTTCACAAATTTTTTGCTATAATTTTTCAATAATTCCATTATTAGTTATAAGCAAGAAATATAAAGTAAATTATTCTGTACCTCTCAAGGAGGCAGGTTTCGAGGTCTGGGAATCTGAGAACACTGGTAGAGGTAATTTTACACTGGTGGGTGGCATTGGCATATGGAATGGCAGAAACATATTATGAGCAACTGTGCAAACTGGAGTATTTATATCAAGTAATATTTTTTTATTTTTAAAAATTAGCTATCTTTTTGTAGTGATATCTTCTTTACCTCACTTTTCTTTGTGAAATTTCATCACTCACCTTCCTTTTGTAACTAACACTGTAGAAACAGTAGTTAGCACATGTGTCCAATTAATTTTAAGTTCATGTCTTTTCTTTTTTTTAATATTTTATTTAGACACCTTGATTACATACGTGATTGTGTTTGGGTCTCAGTCATGTAAAGAACACCACCCAACACCAGTGCAACATTCCTATTACCATTATCCCAAATCTCTCTCCTCCTCACCCAACCCCCACCTGTACTCTAGACAGGCTCTCCATTTCCCTCATACATTCTCATACAGTGACTCTGAAAATGTCCTCTTTGCCACAACTCTATTGTAAAATCCATGCTTTTTTTTCACACACAACAATTAACCTTGTGTCCTTTCTTGGCAGTTAAACTTACTCTCCTATCACTTTCATTTTGTCCCTTCACATCCTATACACAAAAAACACATCATTTGGTTCCATGTGTTTTGTTTGTTTGTTTGTTTGTTTGATTTGTTTTGGGTTTTTTTTCCGGTGACACTCAGGGGTTACTCCTGGCTATGTGCTCAGAAATTGCTCCTGGCTTGGGGGAACATATGGGACACCAGGGGATCTAACTGCGGTCTGTCCTAGGTCAGCTTCGTGCAAGGCAAACGCCCTACTGCTGCGCCACTGCCCTGACCCACGGTTCCATGTTTAGTATCCCAGGTTTCTAAGTGTGCCTTCAGTTTCAAAACTGTAGCTTTGACTTCATCTATAGATTGATTCAGGCAGAATCCTAAATAACTTTCAGCTTTGCCAGCAGTATCTGATTACAGGTGCCAGTAGGGTGGGTGCTGGAGGAAGAGAGGACACTAAGGAAGAGAGGACTAACTTGCTTCTGGTTGCTTGCAGTTTAAATCATTCCATTTTTTTCTTTGTTTCCCCTAAGAAATGTGGTAAGGCTGTGAAATGGTGGGGATGGAAAAAAACTGCTGCTTGTTTTCTCCATGATGCCTTGCTATTCTATTTGCCTTTTCTGTTATATAGAATAGAAAGATAGCATGCTATGCTTCTTTTTGTATTTGTTAACATGAGAATTCTTTATCCCTACATATTATAATTTCTCACACATCTAGATGAAACTATAACAGAAGTTACAAGTATAAAATAAAGACCCATCAAAGTGACATTCAAATATGAATTATGCAAACTCTCAACTTCTTTCCGCTAGAAAGCATGAGGTATTCATATTTAGAGTAGGATGGTATGACATCATCTTCAAAATTAATGAAGTAAATGCTCTATATTAAACGACTGCTGGTATTTTGTTCTTGGGTGCCATATATCTCGGTCCTCTGGAGAGTGTGTGAAAAGGGACTTCCCTTTTCATAAATCAAAGCTGGGAACCAATTCCAGGACCTTACACGTACAAGAAATGTGTGCTGACACTTGTATAACATACCTAATATGATGTTAGTTTCTTTTTTGTTTGTTTTTTTTTTTTTGGTCACACACAGCAGTGCTCAGGGGTTACTCCTGGCTCCATGCTCAGAAATTGCTCCTGGCAGGCACAGGGGACCATCTGGGGCACCGGGATTCGAACTGATGACCTTTTGCATGAAAGGCAAACGCCTTACCTCCATGCTATCTCCCGGGCCTCTGATGTTAGTTTCTAACAATAAAACCTGTACTGTCAAGCAAAACTGAAAATTTGGGAAAGTTATATACAAGACCCTTTGCAGAGTCCCAATACTAATAGGCTCTCGTGCACAATAAAAATCCATTTAAATGAAAGATATGCCAATAAATGTTAACTTAATAGTTGGAACACTTCATGGATATAGTTCACTACAATTACCTTTTTATTTGGTTTTGGGCCACACTTGATGACATTCAGGGGTTCTTCCTGGCTATGCGCTCAGAAATGGCTCCTGGCAGGCATGGACGACTGTATGGGATGCCGAGGATCGAACCCAGGTCTTCCCTGAGTTAGCAGCGCGCTGTAAATGTCGTACTGCTGTGCTATGGCTCCATTATTTAACTATTTTTAAATAGTTAAAAAAATTACCTATTTTTTTTGTTGTTGTTGTTGTTTTTTGTTTTTTTTTTGGGGCCACACCCGGTGACACTCAGGGGTTATTCCTGGCTATGCACTCAGAAATCGCTCCTGGCTTGGGGGACCATATGGGATTCCAGGGGATGGAACAGCAGTCTGTCCTGGGTCAATCACTTGCAAGGCAAACACTCTAACACTATGCCATCAATCTGGCCCCAATACAACTTCTTTTTAATAATATCTTTATTTAAAAACCATAATTAAAAACATGACTATAGTTGGGTTTCAGTCACTAAAAAGAACATCCCCCTTCACCAGTGCAACATTTCTACCACCAATGCCTCCCACACCCCCTGCCTGTATTTGAAACAGGCATCCTATTTCTCTCATTAACATTGTCATGGTAGTTAGTGTAGTTAGTGTCTAACTGCACTCACCCCTCTTTGAGGTGAGTTTCATATTGTGAACCAGTTCTTCCAGCCCTCATCTTTGGGCATTATTAAAATAATGTATTTTATTTTTCTTAAAACCCATAGATAAGCAAGACTACTCTGTGTGTCTCTCCCTCTGATTTATTTCACTCAGCATAATAGTTTCCATGACCATCCAGGTATAGGAAAATTTTATGACTTCATCTCTCCTGATGGCTGCATAATATTCTATTGTGTATATGTACCATAGTTTCTTCAGTCATTCATCTGTTGAAGGGCATCTTGGTTGTTTCCAGAGTCTGGCTATTGCAAATAGTGCTGGGTAAACATAGGTGTGAGGAAGGAATTTTTAAAAAAAATTTTGGCCATACCCGGTGACACTCAGGGGCTACTCCTGGCTATGCTCTCAGAAATCGCTCCTGGCTTGGGTGACCATATGGGGGATCGAACCGTGGTCAGTCCTAGGTTAGCACACACAAGGCAGATACTTTAATGACTTGCACCACAGCTCTGGCCCCGAGGAAGCGATTTTTTTGTATTGCATTTCTGTGTTCTTAGGGTATAACCCTAGGAGTGGTATAGCTGGATCATATGGGAGCTCAATTTCAATTTTTTGAGGAATACCCATATTGTTTTCCATAAGGACTGAACTGGACGGCATTTCCACCAGCAATGAATGAGATTTCCTTTCTCCCCACATCACTGGCAACACTTATTGTTCTTGTTCTTTGTGATGTGTGCCAGTCTCTATGACATGAGATGGTACCTCATCATTGTTTCGATTTGTATCTCCCTGATAATTATTGAAGTGGAACAATTTTTCATGTGCCTTTTGGGCATAATTTTTTCTTTGAAAAATTGTCCATTCACTTATTATCCCCTTTTTTGATGGGGTTAGGTGTTTGTTTCTTGTTAAGTTCTGTCAGTAACTTGTATATCTCAGATATTAGCCTCTTGTCTGATGGGTATTGGGTGAATAGTTTCTTCCATTCTGTGGGTGGCATTATTTCCTTTGAGGTGTAAAAGCTTCACAGCTTAATATAGTCCCATCTGTTTATCTGTTTCCACTTGTATGGAGAGTGGTCTCTGCCTTGAAGATGCTTTTAGTCTCGATGTCATGGAGTATTTTACCAATGTGTTGTTCAATATACCTTATGGTTTCTGATGTCCGTGTCATTAATCCATTTGGATTTGACCTTTGTGCATGGTGTTAGATGAAGGTCTGAGTTTGCTTTTTTTTTTTTGTCCCCAATTCTGAGTTTGATTTTTTGCAAGCAGCTGACCAATTGCCTCAAAACCACTTGCTGAAGAGGCTTTCCTTGCCTCATTTTGCATTTCTTGTCCCTTTATCAAAGATTATTTTATTGTATATCTGGGGAACATTTTCTGAATATTCAAGTCTATTCCACTGATGTGAGGGTCAGTCTTTATTCCAGTACCATACTGTTTTAATGACTACGACTTTGTAATGAACTTAAAGTTGGGAAAGTTGATGCTTCCCATACTCCTTTCCCCAAGGGTTTCTCTAGCTCAGTGATGGCTAACCTTTTTTATCCTGCGTGCCCAAATTGCCACACAATGCCCCGTCCTCCCAATGACCAGTCTGGCCCTGTTGCCAGGTGAGCTGCAAAGTAGACACCAGCATATTCACCTCCCATCATGCTGCATATCTTAATTGTGGACCCCTTCCTGCATGCCAACTGCAAGGCCTTCACATGTCACCGCTGGCATGTGTGCCATAGGTTCGCCATGGAGGCTCTAGCTACTCGTGGGTGTGTATTGTTTGATCCACTTCTTTGAAGAATATCATGGGTATCTTTAAAGGGATTTCATTAAATCTGTACAATGCTTTGGGGAGTATTGCCATTTTAATAATGTTAATCATGCCAATCCATGAACATATGCCAATCCATATGTGTTTCCATTTCCTTGTGCCCTCTTTTATTTCTTGAAGCAGTGTTTTGTATTTTTCTTTGCATAGGTCCTTCATGTCTTTAGTTAAGTTGACTCCAAGATTTTTGAATTTGTGTGACACTAATTTGAATAGGCTGTTTTATTATGTCCATTCCTTCTATATCATTATTGTTGTATAAGAAGGCTATTATATCGATTCTATATCATTATTGTTGTATAAGATGATTATTATGCATCAGTTTTTGTAACCTGCCACTTTGCAATATGAATCTATTGTTTCTAGAAGCTTTTGATAGAGTCTTTAGGGTTTTCTAGATATATTATCATGTCATCTGCAAAAAATGAGAGCTTGACTTCTTTCTTTCCTATCTGGATGCCCTGGACATCTTTTTCTTGCCTAATTGCTATGGCAAGAACTTCTAGCACTATGTTGAATAGGAGTGGTACAAGCCTTGTCTTGTACCAGATTTTAGAGGAAAGGCTTTTAGTTTATCACCATTAAGAATAATATTGGGGCTGGAGAGATAACATGGAAGTAAGGCATTTGCCTTGCATGCATAAGGATGGTGGTTTGAATCCCAGCATCCCATATGGTTCCCCGAACCTGCCAGGAGTGATTTCTGAGCGTAGAGCCAGGAGTAACCCCTGAGCGCTGCCGGGTGTGACCCAAACTCCCCCACCAAGAAAAGAATATTTGCCATTGGCTTGTGGTAAATGGCCTTGACTATATTGAGATAAGTTTCTTCCATTCCCATTTTGATGGGAATTATCAAGAATGGGTGTTGGACCTTATCAAATGCTTTCTCTGCATCTACTGATATGATCATATGTTTTTTCTTTTTCTTTTTGTTTATATGGTATATTATGTTGATTTATTTAAATATATTAAACTATCCATGAATTCCTGGAATGAATCCTACGTGGTCATAGTGAATGACCTTCTTGATGAGGCATTGGGTCCTATTTGCCAGAATTTTGTTGGGGATCTTTGCATCTGTGTTATTAAGGGATATTGGTCTGTAGTTTTCTTTTCATGCAACATCACTCTGGTTTTGGTATCAGGGTGATGTTAGCTTCATAAAAACTGTTTGGGAGTGTTCCTAAATTTTCAATTTCATGAAAGAATCTGAAAAGTGTTAGTAGTAGTTCATCTAGAAAGAATTTGTTTGGGAATCCATCTGGGCCTGGGCTTTTGTTTTGGGGAAGACTTTTTTTTTTTTTTTTGATTTTTGGGTCACACCCAGCAGCGCTCAGGGGTTACTCCTGGCTCTATGCTCAGAAATCGCTCCTGGCAGGTTCGGGGTACCATATGGGATGCCGGGATTCGAACCATCGATCTTCTGCATGCAAGGCAAATGCCTCACCTCCATTCTATCTCTCCAGTCCCTTGGGAAGACTTTTGATTACTTTTTTAGTTTCCTCAGTAGTGATGGATCTATTCAGATATTCTTAGATCATCCTGGTTTAACCATGGATGGTAGTAGTAGTAGTAGTCCAAGAATTTATGCATTTCTTCCAGGTTCTCATGTTTCATGGCATAGAGTTTCTCAAAGAAGTCTCTGATTACCTTTTGAATCTCTGTAGTCTCTGTAGTGATCTCACCTTTTTCATTTATAAACCAATTTATTAAATTTTTTCTCTCCATTTCTTTGTGAGTTTTGCTATTGATTTATCAATCTTGTTTATATTTTCAAAGATCCAACTTTTGCTTTCATTGATCTTTCATATTGTTTTTTTTTATCTCCATTACATTGATTTCTGCTCTAAGTTTATTATTTCCTTCTGCCTACCTATTTTTGGCTCATTTTGTTGATCATTTTCTAATTTTAAAAGCAGTGTCATTAAGCTATTTTTGTAGAACTCTTCTTTCTTTCTGATGTGTGCTTGTAAAGCTAAGAATTTTCCTCTTAGTACTACTTTTTCTGTGTCCCATACATTCTGATAGTTTGTGTCTTCATTGTCATTTGTTTTCAGAAATATTTTAATTTCCTCTTTGATTTGATCTCTGGCCGACTAACAGCAGTATTCTGTTTAATTTCCAGTGTTAAACTATTTCTTCTGTGATCCTATGTAGTTCAATTTTAATTTTAGTGCCTTGTCATCTAAGAAGGCAGTCTGTACAATTTCTATTCTCTTGACTTTATGGAGATATGTTTTATGGGCCAGCATGTGATCTATCCTAGAGGGTGACCCATGTCAACAGAGAAGAATGTGTATCCAAGGTTTCTGGGAGTGGAGTGTCCTCTATAAATCTACTAGTTCATTTTTTCCACATCTCTATTCACAGCTAGTATATTCTTGTTGGTTTCAGCCTGGTAGATCTATCAGGGGTGACAGGGCAGTATTGATATTATTTCATTGCTATTGATATCTTCTTTAGATTTATCAACAATTGTATTAAATATTTTGCTGGCCCTCATTGGGTGTGTATATGTTTAGGGGACTGATTTCTTTCTGCTGTACATATCCTTTGATTAGTATGAAATGACCATCTTTGCCCTTATAACTTTCCTACTTGTTGTGTTGGGGTTCATGGGCTAGGAGATGCTCGTGGCCACATAGAGAGGTGGAGTAACTACTCCTCCCTGCTATGCTGTTTGCTGGCCAATGAACTCTGATGGGATTAAGTTCACTGGGGTCTTCCTTAGCAGCCTCATGCAGGGGATCAGGAAGCCAAGAATGGAGGAATGTAGAGGCTTTTTAAAGGTACCTGGGAGGAGTCTAGTACCACCTGGCAGGCTGGGACTGCCTATCTGGCCTACGAACCTTGATGGGATTAAGTTCACTGGGGTCTTCCTAAGCAGCCTCACACAGGGAATTATAAAGCCCAATACAATTAACTTTTAATAACAACCTCATGTCAAGTTTTGGTGCAGTTTCCCCAAAATAGAGTATCAATAGGTTTCTGAAAAGGCTAGTATTACAACATACCCTCCTTTGTCCAACTACATATATGTAAAGCTAGATATTCCTGTACTTCAGCTAAAATAGCTGATCATAATAAATTGATTACAAAATGAAGTTATTATAATATTACAATAGTATTATTATCATATTATTATAATACTGTCTTCCATTCAATCAAAGCATTGCGCAAATTTGAAAAGAAGTTGAACAATGTCGTTTTTCCTTACTAAATTACTCTGCTTTAGACATTTTAATTAAAATCTTATTTATATTGACAACTAATGATTTATTACTGATCTTTTAAATGAACTAAAAATAAAGACAGTCTTAAGCAGTAAAACTATTTCTAAATTCTTGACAATGGGGAAACTGGTAAAACAAGGTATCAAGAGATCATGCAATAAGGATCAGGAAAATGTTTACAGAAGACCTGGTATTCCAGATAAATCCTGAAAAGTGAGTAGAATTTTAAGAGGAATATTTTGAAAGTGAAAGATTGTAAGTAAAAACAGAAAAGTTCCTTTTTTTAAAAAAAGGAATCACCATGACATGCAGTTAAAAAATTATTTGATGATTGAATGCTGGTCATCTGTTCTAATACTCTTCCTTTATCAGTGTTTATTTCCCACCATCAATGTCCCCAGTTTCCCTCCCAATTCTTCCCTTGCTCCCCAACCTGCCTCTCTGGTTAATACCACTCATTCCCCCTTTTAAACCCCATTCTCTCTCTCTCTCTCTCTCTCTCTTTCTCTCTCTCTCTCTCTCTCTCTCTCTCTCTCTCCCTCTCTCTCTCTCTCTCTCCCTCTCTCTCTCTCTGTCCCTCTCTCTTTTCTTTTAGTGCCTGATTCATAGGAAACAGTGAGCTTGGCTTTTCTTACCCCCCCTTTTTTTTTTTTGGTTTTTGGGTTACACCTGGAAGCACTCAGGGGTTATTTCTGGTGCTATGCTCAGAAAATCGCCCTTGACAGGCACAGGGGACCATATGGGATGCCGGGATTCGAAGCACAGACCTTGTGCATGAAAGGCAAACGCCTTACCCCCATGCTATCTCTCTGGCCCCTTCTTACCATTTTTTTTAACTTGTGTGCTTCCTCCTTTCCTTCTTTTCTCCTTTCCTCTTCTCCTCTCTCCTCTCCTCTATCTCATCCTAACTCTCACTTTCCTTTCTCTCAAACTACATAAATATTACATTAAGCAGTTTTATCTTTGGATATCTCTTGTAATACATGTGAATAATTTCCCCACCAATCACATCCATTCTCAAGATTGGAACTTCATAGATAAATAGAAAGATAGATAGATGTATGGATATATATATAGAGATATAGATATCTCAGAAAAGGTCATCTTAAAGCAACAAACCTAAAATTGAATAAATGAATCCTTGGAAAATTCTTTTCTTGTATCCCCTTTCTTGACAAACACCCCCTTCAGCAATAGTAAGTCAGGTGAAAAGCTGGAGAGTCATCTAAGAACCATAGTCTCCAATTTTACTAATCTCTCTAATATTCACTAAATTACTATCTCTCGGGCCCCACCCATAAACTTTAGTAGAACATATAAACCCATCTATTTTCTGGCCCCAAATTATATTGCATCTCCATTTTTATAGGGACCCTGAGTAGCCCATAACAAACCATTCCTTGATTCTCCACCCCCCAAAAAAAAAGAGTGTTTTGGGGCCCGGGAGATAGTATGGAGGTAAGGCATTTGCCTTTCATGCAAAAGGTCATCAGTTCGAATCCCGGTGCCCCATATGGTCCCCTGTGTCTGCCAGGAGCAATTTCTGAGCATGGAGCCAGGAGTAACCCCTGAGCACTGCCGGGTGTGACCCAAAAACCAAAAAAAAAAAAAAAAGAGTGTTTCTCAATAACTCCAAGCAGTTTGACATTTCTGTGTTCTTATTCGACTTATTTTTGTGCTTTCCTCTTTAAATCCCTTTTCCTGGTCCATTAACAAAAAAACTGCCAATTCACCTTTTATGATAGTTCTTCAAACCTACGTTCTCTAAAAATCCTCTTAAAATTGTGTTAAACAATATATTCCACTTAAATTTTAAGTGATTATTAGCATTTGACATCTCTTTCTAAAACTACTCTTAATAGATTTCTCCTCTCTAAAGCACAAAATACTATGAGAATATACTTTTTTTTATAGGCTCAAGCTACTTTAAATAAAAAGTACAGGAAAGATAAGGATCTAGCAGAAAGTTACCAAATAGGCTTTTATCCTAACATAAACTGACAATTTGAAAGCAAGGTTTATAAAATACAAATCTAATATCCAAGAGTACATTATGTTTTCTAAAATGTATATCAGAACTGATTTATTCTTAAGCTCCATTGAAGGTTATCTGAATTTAATTTGTGACATATTTGTCATTATATAACATGAAATAATTTGTTTTGAGGTTTTCTTTCTCTAATACAGCTACATTTCTAACTTTTCATATTAACATGACTCGGCATTTTCAGTTCATTTTAAAAAGATTAAAATTCCTAAGCAGCAACATCATAAATGTATCTGCCATTCCCTGAACTCAAATGATATCAGAGATACAAGTATGTCTGCCAGAGACTTGCTTTATTATTAGACTCAAGTCCCTATAATCAGAAATCTTTTGGCTTTTTTGTTAAAATATGAGAACATAGGCTATTTTATAAAATGACTTGAAAAATGGAATGAGCTTAATTTTATAAAGTATAGTCAAGGCTGGAACAATGGTACAGCAATTAGGGTGCTTGCTTTGAGTATGGCCATCCCGAATTCAATTCCCAACACCCTAGATGGTCCATTAAGCCTACCAAGAGTTATCTCTGAACACAGAACCAGGACATCATTGGATATGGTTCAAAAACAAACAAAAAAAATCTACATTCAGGGGTCGGAGAGATAGCATGGAAGTAAGGCATTTGCCTTGAATGCAGAAGGACAGTGGTTCGAATTCCGGGCTTCCATATGGTCCCCTCAAGTCTGCCAGGAGCGATTTCTGAGCATAGAGCCAAGGAGTAACTAACCTCTGAGCGCTGCTGGGTGTGACCCCCCCCCAAAAAAAAACAATAAAAAACTACATTCTGTGAAATAATTATAATACATCTAACATTGTCTATGAGCTCCTATTGATTTAAACTTTTGAGGGAGATGCATGCTCAGCAGTGCTCAGGGGTTACTCCTTGGCTCGGTGTTCAGAAATTATTCCTGGCAGACTCAGGAAACCATATAGAATGCGGAGATTGAATGCAGGTCGGCCAGGTGCAAGGCAAATGCCCTACCTATTGCTCCAGCCCATGATTTGAACTTTAAATCTTCATTAAGATATTTTCAATTTAGCCACTAAAAATAACCTATCAGAATAATTTGTTCAAGAAAAAATGTACATTGTGTCAATGTTATTTGCACTTTTAAAATCTTATTGTGCTTTGCTTTCTTGGAACCAGGTGGCAGGTGCAATATTTTAATAAATATATTTATTTAATATAAATATAGTTGGTTTGAGAACTACTTAGTAAAAAAGTGTTCATTAAAAACGATTTATTGAAAATCAATATTCAACTATGTAAATGTTAAAAGTCTTTATTGACCCTATTCAGCAATTTATGGTATCAGGGAGTATCTAGTGTTAGCATGGCAGATATAAAAGTGCTCTAAGGAGTCCTCAGAAAATTAAAAGGGCAGGAGATGTGGTTCAAGTAATAGAATACACGTTTTGCATATTGAGGTCCAAGATTTGAATTCTCACTCTGTATGGCACTCAGAACCACCACTTAGCTCTAGTAATCTACCATCCACTCAAAGGACCATGAGGGGTAGGTAGCCCGCCAAAAACATTTGGATGTTTACCCAATTAATGAAAGAATATTTATTAATAAGGCATCTTTGCACCTATGTTCATTGTATAATTATTTACCTAGCTAAGATTTAGGAAGTACAGAAGATTCTACCAACAGATTCATATACAAAAAATGTGGTATATATTATAGCTCAACACAGGTTCAATCCCTGGCACCACTTTTGATTCCCTGAACAAGTTAAGGAGTGATGACTGAGCATAGAATCTGGAGTAATCCTTGAGCACAGTCAAAGTTAGCTCCCCACCCAATATGTGGTATACAAACACAGTAGACTATCAGCTATATATATACATATATATATATATATATACACACACACAAAAGATTAATTCCTGTCATCTGCAACAAGGATAGACCTAGAAGGTATTATGATCTGACCAGTAAAATAATTTAAATAGAGAAAGATAAACATTGCATGATTTCATTCATATAAAATACATAAAGAAAAGAAAAGGATCAATGAAATAAAAACAAAATTAAACCTTTAGGCTATAAAGCCACTTGCTCTTTATCTGAAGGAAAGGGAAAAGAGAGTGGGTAACAAGTAAACAGGATTCATCATATGGAAAAGGTAGAATTAGACCTTTCGTAGTAAACTTAATGTACTGAATTCAGATGTTCATTTTCTATAATGTACATCTGAAGACAACTTTGTTATAGAACCAATGCTACTTCCACTAATTTTTTTCTTTTTTGATGGGCCACACCCAGCAGTGCTCAGAGTTTACTGTTGACCCTATCTGTGCTTAGGGATCACTTCTAACAAGGCTCAGGGAACTATTTGAATTGCTGTGGATTAAATCTGGGCCAGTAGCATGAATGACAAGTGCCCTACTAGCTCTGCTATATCTCCAACCCCTAAAAGAACTTTAAGAATAGGGGGCCC
>PVKC010032356.1:0-14283 GCA_004027635.1 Crocidura indochinensis | reverse complement strand
TCAGGGCAGTGTCTTGAGTTGCTGGGAATGAAAACCCGGTCAGCCACAGGCATAACTAGCGTCCTCCTCACTGTGCTCTCCCTCCTCTCCCAGCTACTTGCTTGTTTCCGTTCATGAATCAGAACCTGTCAGTGGTAGAGCTGAGTGTGTGGTTCCAAAGTTGCTGTTCTCCAGACCAGGGTTGTTAGCATTGGTAGTGGTTCTATATGAGTCAAAGGTGACGAGTGCTCCTTATGGGATCAACTGGCATTTTCCTCGCCAGAGTAGGTTAAGGTTCCTGTCTTGGCCCCTAACACTATCCCAACCTGTCCCTGAAGGAAGGCTCTCTGTGACCCTCCCTTCCCCCAAGACAGCCCAACCTCCCCTCTTTCCTGGTGATTTTTTTTTTTTTTTGGTCACCCAGTGACGCTCAGGGGTTACTCCTGGCTATGCGCTCAGAAGTTGCTCCTGGCTTGGGGGACCATATGGGAAACTGGGGGATCGAACCGTGGTCCGTCCTAGGCTAGTGCAGGCAAGGCAGGCACCTTAACTCCAGCGCCACCACTCAGCCCCCTTCCTGGTGATTTTTGCCCCGTGCCCAGTCCAGTTGCCAGGCATAGGGCAAACCCTCCCATGAACAAATCCGTGAAACTCTGAATGGGGCTAGTGGAGAATCAGGGCCCAGAGTGCATCCCTAGTTTCAGAGATTCTTTGTTCCATCTTGAACATTAAACTTCTCTTCCCTGGCTTTACAGGATTCTCACTCCTCTAATGTTTCTAAATTGAAAAAGTAAGGGGTCGGAGTGGTGGCACAAGTGGTAGAGTATTGACCTTGCACGTGCTAACCTAGGATGGACCGTGGTTTGATCCCCTGGCTCCCCATATGGTCCCCCAAGCCAGGAGCAATTACTGGAGGGCTAGCCCTAACCTAGAAAGCCAAACAGGGCTGGTACAGAACTGCCGGAAGCCCCAGCCCTGACCCATACATATGCTCCCTGGGTCTGTGATAAGGGACAGGGCCCTTGCTCTGTACACACTGACTGAGGAGGATGCAAGCAAGGCTTAGCAGGTTTCCAAGAACATGTGATTGGTGCTTAAGTACAGCACAGCAGATGCTGCAAGAGTGCAGTAGGTGCATGCATGAGTGCATGTGTGTGCTTGCTGTGGAGGTAATTCCCAGATAGCATGTAATCAGAACTCCTAATGCCCCCAATCCCCATGTTAACCCACCCTCCACATCTCCTTGGGTTCCCAGCTCTTTCTTTCCTGAGTCAGAAGCTTCAGAAACTTCCAGAGTGGTGAAACCAACGGGGAATACTCATTACCTAACCTTCCTGAGACCGTTATACAAATGAAGGAAGTGAATCCCAGATCAAATACAGCAGCCCACACAACGCCAGGGAGGCCAGCCCATACCAGTTCCCAAAGTCAGTCCTGCCTGCCCTCTAGCCTCACCCCCTGCAGGAAGCTGCCTTTCATTAGCCTGGGCTCCAGGAGCACAGCCTCTGAGTGCCTGCCAAAGGCCAATAGTGCATAGGGCTAAGCAGCTTCCTCCAGAGGCCAATGATCCACAGAGGAAGGACATAAACCAGGCCCCAAACATGTCCTCTTACTGCTTGACTCTCTCCAGAAATAAGACCCTCGGGCTGGAGTGACAGCACAGAGGTAGAGCATTTGCCTTGCACCCAGACGACCCGGGATGGATCCAGTTTGATTCCCAGTATCCCATATGTTCCCTCAAGCCTGCCAGGAGCAACTTCTTTTTTTTGTTTGTTTGGTTTTTTATTTTTGTTTTGGGGCCACACCTGGTGACGCTCAGGGGTTACTCCTGCTATTCGCTCAGAAGTCGCTCCTGGCTTAGGGGACCATATGGGAAACTGGGGGATCGACCACAGTTCATCCTAGGCTATCGCAGGCAGGCACCTTACCTCCAGCGCCACCGCCTAGCCCCCAGGAGCAACTTCTAAGCTCAGAGTCAGGAGTAATCCTTGAGCACTGCCGGGTGTGCCCCCCCCCACTACAAAAGAAATAAGACCCTCAGTTGGGACAAAAGCTTAAAAGGATGAAGCACATACCTTGCATGTGCCAAGGCTTCAATCCAGTCCCTGGCACTGCATGGCCCACTGAGTACCACCAGGTGTAGCTCTGGTGGCCCTGGCCCTACTGAGCCTGAAAAGTATCACGCTGCAGGGTCTGAACCATCAACCCTATACTGGCACTCACTGGGAAGAGACCTCTGTGACCCTCTGAGCACACATAAAAATCAAAACAGAAGTAGGGACCATAGAAAGTAGTGCAGTGGTTAGGGTACTAGCCTTGCATGTGGCCAACCCAAGTTGAACCCCAACCCCCACCAGGAGTGATCTCTGAGCAAAGCCCCCTACAAAAAGCCAGTTACATCTCTTCCTCCCTGTCACACACACCACTGCGAGGCACACCCGCAGTGCTCAGGGGTTACTCCTGGCTCCATGCTCAGAAATTGCTCCTGGCAGGCTCGGGGGACCATATGGGGCACCAGGATTCGAACCAATGACCTTTTGCATGAAAGGCAAACACCTTACCTCCATGCTATCTCCCAGACCCGGGAAGCTCAGATCTTATTGAGGGGCATCAACTCAAAGCAGAAGCCTCCCCAGTGGAGGAGGTGAGAGACTTGGGACTTTAAATAGTGGGGTATGGGTGGGGGTGGGGGGCCAATCCAGGAACAAATGTGGAGTCCGGACGCCACCTAGCGGCTACTGCTGCTCCTTTCTATTCTTTTTTTGTTTGTTTTTTGGGTCACACCCAGCAGCTCTCAGGGGTTCCTCCTGGCTCCATGCTCAGAAATCGCTCCTGGCAGGCTCGGGGACCATATGGGATGCCAGGATTCAAACCAACGTCTTTCTGCATGCAAGGCAATTGCCCTACCTCCATGCTATCTCTCTGGCCCCACTCCTTCCTATTCTTAGTATCTATATGAGTTAGGGGTGATCCCCATAAGAAAGCCGAGATCCTCCGAGCACCAGACACAGGCCAGGTCGTAGATTAAAATGGTTTTATTTCCATCCTCTGCTGAAATTCAGAAACCCAAGGCTCCCAAATTAAGTGATTCAAATCAGTAAACCCAGATTAGAGCCCAAGACTTGGGCTCCAACACCCACATTCATTTACCCTTCACCTGGAGGGTGCAAAGTGCAGTCAGGATCATGAGCACAGTGGAGAGCTCAATCCCAGAGGGTCTGGGGTGGCCTGGGGTGGCAAGTGAGGGAAAGATGGGGAGTGCCGGTGTCTAGGGTGGTGGTGGTAGTGGTGGCACCCCGGGGCCTAGAAACCACCCCAAGTGCCAGCAATTACCCAACGTTACAGTCCAAACAGCATTTTACTGGGACCTGGGGCTGAGGGGAAGTGGAGGCCATGTAAGAGCTGGTGAAAAGGGAACTTTACCGCCTGGAAAGTTTAGCTGCCTCCTCTCACAAAACCCCAGGGATGGCCCCCAGCCAACAACGCTTGGTCAGCGTGGAGTGTTAGGGCCCTTCCACACACACACACACAGGCACACACACAAGAGGAGGAAAGCATTTGGCTTCAGAATAACGATGCTTTGTCAAGCCACTACTCACCCCACTTCTATTGCAAAATAAAAACAGGCGGCTCTCCCAGTCTCTGCACACGGGACCTACACGTGTGGTAATTTGCATACATTTGCATAGCGAGCCAGGCTGGTATTGAGGCCCATCTTAGTGCTAGTAGCTCTGAGCAGGGCAGGCCAGGGTGGGTCTCAGCCTCTGTGATGCTGGCTATGCTCCTCCCGAGGCCCCATGACTCTGGGGCTCCATGTCTTCTTGTCTTTCTTCCCGGATCTGGGCGTGAAGAGAGAGAAGATGCCAAGAGAGAACAAAACCATGAAAAGTGAAGGGTTTTCCAGGGGAGAAGATGCCCTGTGCTTCCTCCACGGGCAGCTGCCCCTGCCCCCATCCCATTCCATCCCATCCCAGGGCTAGCCCTGATCTGCCTGGATTGTCTCCTGCAAGAAAATAGGAGGCACCTGCCCTACCTTGAGGCTCGTGCAGGCAGAGGCAAGTTGGGTGAGTCAGGTGGAAGTCTTCCAGCTCACAAGGGGATGCCTGAGCCCAGTGCCCGCCCTCAAGGGAAGATAATGGTCTCTAGAAGCCTTATACAGACTGGGCCTTTGCTCCTTCCCGTTCCCACCTCCCTTCCCTCCTAGCACCAAGACCCTACTCGCCCTGTCTCTGCCCACCTCCTCTTCAGTGCTTTGTCCCCGAAGAAGTGGCTGAAGATGAAGTCCTCAAAGTCATCCACCACATCGTCGTCCCCTGTCTGTCTCACGGCCACCTCCTCCAGGCTATCCTCCAGAGCATCCACAAAGTCCCGGAAGCGGAGGCGGTCATGGCGGAAGAAGCCATCCTCGCCAAAGTAAGCCGGGGATAGGGGAAGCTCCTCACGCAGGGGGCCGGCCCAGGGCAGCCGTGCCAGGTAGGTCCTCAGCAGTGACGCCATCTCCTGCTGCTGCACAGGCGCCAGCTCAGTGCCAAAGAAGGTCAGACCCTCCTGCCGGGCACAGTCACGCACCCCAGAGCAGCCCTGCGGGGCCCGGTACTTGTGCCTGGACAGCTCAGACCAAAGTTGGTGGTCGTGCCGGTCTTTAGCTTCTTCCTTCCGCCGAGGATGCTTCTGTCTCTCTGCAGATGAGTGGGAGCTCCCGCTTTTCTTGGGGGGCTCTTGGGAGCCTTGTCGCTTGCTGTCATACTTGTTGGTCCACCCCTCTGCCTTCGGCTTGCCTTCTTTCCACCGTCCTGCATGCTCTGTGGCTTCTCCCCCCCAGCTCTTCTTCCTTTCCCGGGTAGACTCCTTCTGATGCTTCCAGGACTCAGCCTTCCCATGTCCCTGATTGTCACGCCACTTCTCCCGGCCACTTCGCTCCTTGGCGCTCTGAGACCAGGCCTCCTGATGCCAAGGCTCTGAGGCATTAGCAGGCACCCCAGACTCCTGGCCCCAGTTCTGCAGACTCTCCAGCTTCTGGGCCAGTTTGCGGCCCAGTTCAGTGAGGTCGGCTGCAGCCACATCCCCTTGGCTCATGTGCTTCAGGCCGCGCTCCAGGTCCTGCTGTGCGGAGCCCAGTAGCCTCCTCTGCCGCTCCAGCTCTCGGCGCAGAGCCTGGGCCTCCGCCTCCAGCCGCTCCTTCTGCTCCAGGAAGCCAGGAGCTGGATCTTTGGGGACTTGGTTACCCCGAGACCCTGTGCCCCAACCCAAGCACACACCATCTTTGCCCCGCTCACAGTTGGCTTCCAGGCCCTGCAGCCGGGCTCGCAGCTGCTGCAGCTCTGACTCCAGAGCCTGTTGGGATGCCTGGCCCTGCTGCAGGGCCCCCCGGAGCTGGGCATTCTCTTCCTCAAGTCCCCTGGGCTGATGCATCAGGTTCTGAAGCTCTTCCTTCTGGGCCTGCAGTGAGTGGAGGCATAGACATTGGTAGCGGGGGGTCAGGGTGGGGGGTCTGTCAGGAGGAGCACCCCAGCCTTCTTGATTGCCTGCGATGTCTCCCAGAACCCTTCCTGAATGGCTTCTTCACCCAACCAGTCTGAGCCCCTGTATATTCTGGGAAACATGAGAAAATCTGGTTCTAGGGGCATAGAGGCAGCTAACTTGTGATGAGAAGTGGAGGGCACTTGCCTACACAAGAGCCAAATTTAACTCATTGCCCAAGCAGCGTCATATTACTGGCCCCTAGCAATGACTGTTCTAGCTAGCACTGTCTCAAGATGAGGGACCCCAGGATCCTCAAGTGGTAAACACATAAACACACACATACCACAGAATTTTTTTTTTTTTTTTTTGGTTTTTGGGCCATATCCAGCGGTGCTCAGGGGTTAGTCCTGGCTGTCTGCTCAGAAATAGCTCCTGGCAGGCATGGGGCACCATATGGGACGCCGGGATTAGAACCAACCACCTTTGGTCCTGGATCGGCTGCTTGCAAGGCAAACGCCACTGTGCTCTCTCCAGGCCCAGAATTTTGTTCTTATCTCCCTCCCCATTTTCTCCTTCCAACAATATGAACACCCCCAAGATTCCACATTCCTGCCCCAGCAGACATGACAGATCAATCCCAGAACTTATCTCCCACTGGGCCTTGGCAAGTCGTCCTCAACTCTGCACATAGGCTGAGCCTATACTAAGAAACCCAGTGGACAGACTTGTAGAGCATGTGCTAAACCTGGGGATACCCTTTCAGTAACAATACTGCAAACCACACTGTCTATAGGGAAAAAAGGAGAGGGAGGGCTAGAGGGAGAGGGAGAGACAAAGAGAGAAACAGAAACAGAGAAAAAATGTCTGCCACAGAGGCAGGCAGGAGAGAGGGCTTGGTGGCAGGAAGTGTGCACTGGTGAATGATATTGTACCTTTTTTGTTTGTTTTTAGTTTAGTTTTTGAGCCACACTCAGCAGTGCTCAGGAGTTATTCCTGGCTCTACACTCAGAAATTGCTCCTGGGAGGCTTCGGGGATCATATAAAGTGCCAAGGATCGAAACTGAGTAGGTTGCAGGTCGGCCATGTGCAAGGCAAATGCCTTACCACTGTGCTATCACTATGGCCCAGAGTGCTTCATATTTTTTGACTGTAATTCAATCATGAATAACTTAGTAACTGAGGGGCTGGGCGGTGGCGCTGGACGTAAGGTGCCTGCCTTGCCTGCGCTAGCCTAGGACGGACCGCGGTTCGATCCCCCGGTTTCCCATATGGTCCCCCAAGCCAGGAGCGACTTCTGAGCGCATAGCCAGGAATAACCCCTGAGCGTCACCGGGTGTGGCCCAAAAACCAAAATATAAAAAAATAAAAAATAAAAATTCAGCATGGAGACCAGAGCAAATAGCACAGTGGATAAGGTACTACCTTGCACACAGCCAAAATGGGTTCAATCCCCAACATCCCAAGCCCAGCCAGGAGTAATTCCTGAGCACAGAGCTAGAAGTAAGTCCCAAGCACCTCTGGGTATGACCCATAAACCAAAAATAATTAAATAAAACTCAGCATGAAGGACACAAAGAGGAAAGGAAGGGCTAAGAAATATTGATTAGGGGCCAGGAAGGTGTCGCTAGAGGTAAGGTGTCAGCCTTGCAAACGCTAGCCTAGGACGGACCTCGGTTTGATCCCCCGGTGTCCCATATGCCCCCCCCAAGCCAGGGGCGATTTCTGAGCGCATAGCCAGGAGTAACCCCTGAGCGTCAAACGGGTATGGCCCCCCCAAGAAAAAGGTTAAAAAAAAAAAAGAGGGCCCGGAGAGATAGCACAGCGGTGTTTGCCTTGCAAGCAGCCGGTCCAGGACCAAAGGTGGTTGGTTCAAATCCCGGTGTCCTATATGGTCCCCCGTGCCTGCCAGGAGCTATTTCTGAGCAGACAGCCAGGAGTAACCCCTGAGCACTGCCGGGTGTGGCCCAAAAACCAAAATATATATATATATACATATATATATATATTGATTAAAGCACTTTTTACTAAATAGGGTCTCCTGAGCCTTGGCAGGAGTGATTCCTGAGTTCAGAACCAGGAATGAGCCCCGAATATAGCTGGGTGTGGCCCAAAAACCAAAACAAGTACAAAGAGAGAAGCAGGGACAGTGAAGCATGAAGAGAGAACTGGGAAGATGACCTGGTGGGAAAAGAACAGGGTCAGACACAGAGGGTAAAGGTACTTTTTTCTGGGAGAGAACACATGATACATGATGGAGTGTAGCTAACCACTGGTAAGCACACACCCTGTTTTAACACCCAGAGCACACTCCCTGCTTTCCCTAATCCCTTTACCCTGTCTTTCCTAAATGTGGAAGCACCTACCCTGCTCCCTAATCCCTAATCACATCCTGATTGATAGGATCAATCAGGATCCTATAATAGGATCAATTGATATCTGATCCTATCCTAACACTGACTCCAGACCCTATTCTCCCCTTTTATAAATATCTATTTCCCACCTACAATAAACTGAGTTTGCTCTCTCTTCTCTCTCTCTCTCTCTCTCTCTCTCTCTCTCTCTCTCCCTCCCTCCTTTTCTTTCTTTCTCTCTCTCTCTGTCTCCCACCTCTCTCTCTTTTTCTCTCTCTCCAGGTCACATACCTCTTCCCACACACCCTTGGGGGTCAAACAAGAACTCATACCCTAGCCTCTGAGTAGTAGTCATACACTACTCTACAAAAGACAAGAAAATAAAAGAAAAAAAAAGGAAGAAAAAAATCTGAGTTACTCTCTTGAAGTGGATGCTTCTTTGTGAGTGGCCCACATGCCTGGGATCCAACCTCACCAGTGACTTCTACATCTTGGGATCTGACCTCACTGGAGTCATTTACAGTAGAGGACAGACACGTGGCAGAGTCCAGCCCTCCCCATGCACCAACCTGCAGCTGTGCCTGCAGCAGCCTAATGTCCTGGTTCTCCTTGGCCAACTTGTCCAGGAGCAGGGCCATGCTTTGCAGGCTGGGGGCACTGCCTGGGGATGCTGGGGGCTGCTGCCCAAGCCCCACCTGAGGGCAGAGGAGCCAGTCAGTCACCTGAGTTGAGGATTCTGAGCTTCATCACCTACCCAGATATTCATATTTACCTGCCCAGCTGCCCTGGCATCCTGCACCTCAGGATCCAGAAATGTCTGTAGTTCTGCTTCCTCTGTGGTGGGTCCTGGTGGTGGGGATAGAAATCCTGAGCCAACTCCAGGACTGCTCTTCCCTACCCTGACCTCCTGACTGAACCCACCCTTTGGCTGAAAGGGTCAAGGGTTGTTTGGATATTTTTGGTTGGTTGGTTTTGGAATCACACCCAAAAGAACTCAGGGATTAACACCTCAACTCTGTGCTCAGGAATCACTCCTGGAGGTGCCTGGGGTACCCTATGGGGTGCTGGAAAATTGGACCCAAGTTGGTTGCCCTCTGTACCATCTGTCCAGCCACTAGGGTCACTTATGGACTGTGGAAACACAGGGCAGGTGAGGGATCCCTCAGCATTGCCCTTCTTGTTCCAGAGAACCACTGCCATCAACCTTCCTCCCAAGTACAAACCTAAGGCACTCACCACTCTCAGACTCTGAGAGGCCACCTGAGAACAGAGACAATAGTCCAGTGAGGCCCAAGAGTGCAACAGAGGGCAGCCAGGGGAGGCCTGCAAGGGTGGGGGACCCCAGACTCACCAGAAAAGAGCAGGATGCCCAGACCCAGCAGAACCAGGGCCCCAAGGAGGCACATGTTGAGGGAGATGCCCAGCTCGCCACCCGAATCTTCGTGCCCCGCCTGCTCAACCACGCCGAGGGAGGCCACGGGCTGAGGGTGGCTGGGATCACGACCTCGCCGTCTTCGCAGGCCCTCCACATCCACATCAGTGTCGTCCTCGCTGCTGGAGCGCTGGTTCTCCGTCCTGAGCCAATCTGGGAGTTGGAGGTCAGTGAGGTACCATGGGCCAAGGACACATAGGACACATAGGTACAGGACCACCCCACCCCTTGAGTGCAGGTGGGGCTGGAGACACCCTATCAAGTCTCCCTGAAATGCAGAGGTAGATACGGGCTCTTCCCACTCCCAAACTCCTGGGGCAACTCTCACCCAAAGCCCTCTGTGTCCCAGGAGGGCCTCATACTGCCCTCCTGCAGCTATTGCTACCTTCCCAATGGCTCCCTCATCTTCCAGGCACCACTTTGGTCTCAGTGCCTGTCACTATATAGGCTCCCAAGATCTCTTGAGCAGCTTCTCCAGCCTCAGGTCCCAATTAGCCAGTCCTGTCTTCCTCAACCTATATCATGAGACCTGCTTGCCCATAGCAGTGGCTTGAGACATGACCCCCCTAACTCCACCCTGCCACAAATAAGTCATCTGCACAGGCCCTGGACACCACATATGGCAAGGCCAGGCCTCTACCTGTCTTCACTGAAGCTTTGGACTGCAAAGTTCTCTTCTTCCTGCTTACCTGTTAGGGGCCATCCCCCCACTGCCCTGTCTCAAACTCCATGGGACCACCCCTGAACAGGGGGCACTAACGCCACCTCTTTCTTGCTCCTCCATCACTCAGACTGGCACCTCGGCTGAGTGCCAAGGATGGCTACAAGCTCCCATTTTTGCTCCTTTAGGTCCACACAGAGGAGTCTTAGGGATCAAGGTCTCTCCAATGGCCCTGACCCTGGGCAGAGAGGGAGGTCACAGAGCTGGGTCTCAATACGTCGGCTGGGTGACCTCTGACCAGGTAAAACTTGGTCCTCAGGTGTGGTGAGGAGGAGGAGGGGTCACAGGAGTCATTCAGGGGAACCAACTGCTGAGCCTGAGGGTCAGGCTGGAGTGGGGCCCACAGAGGTGCAAGTCTGCAAGAAGCCAGAGGCAAGTGGCAAAGAGGCCTGAGATGCTCACCGGCTTTTGGACGTGAGGAAGGGGTCTGGGGACTAGTGTCCCCAGACACTGGTGCATCATCCAGGGCTGGTGCACCTGAGTCTGCTTCTGAAGAGGGCTCCTCCGAGGGGGGCTCCTTCAAGTCTCCAGGCAGCACTGTGTCCTCTGCACCAGGCAGATCCACACCATGGCCCTTGGCTTCTAGGATGGCCTGCCCAGACATGGCATGGCCATGAGAAACTCCATCCCTGGGTCACCCTCCCTGGTCCCCAGAGAACCTCAACTAGGCCCTGGCCACCCTCCTTGATGCCCTGCAGAGCTGGGCTTCGGCTGCCTTCCCTACCGCCCCCTCCCCCCCCAAGCAGTCTCTCATCCTGTGTCCTTGACCCCAGCAGGGCCTCACCTGGACCTGGACATCCCTTGGTGAGTCCAAGCCAGACTGGGCACCATCCTTCTGGAAGCTGGTCTCTGTGGTGGGAGATAGGCCCAAACAACATCACCCAGAAATGAGCTTTCCAAAGAAGCCCTGAGTTCCTCTAGTCCTATCCAAGCTAGAAGGGGAAGCTCGGGGCCCGGGAGATAGCATGGAGGTAAGGCGTTTGCCTTTCATGCAAAAGGTCATCGGTTCGAATCCCGGTGCCCCATATGGTCTCCCGTGCCTGCCAGGAGCAATTTCTGAGCATGGAGCCTGGAGTAACCCCTGAGCACTGCCGGGTGTGACCCAAAAACCAAAAAAAAAAAAAATAAGGGGAAGCACATAGGGAGGTAGGGAATAGATCAGGAGGGAGACAAAACCCAGAATCCAGCGATGAAAGAGCCCCACACACACTCCCCAAGTGGGAAGATACCTTCACCGTTTGGAATCCCAGCTTCACCAGCAGACTGTGAGGGGCTGTGAGGGGCTGTGGAGGCTCCCTCAGTTTCTAGGATCACCTTAGACTCTGGGCCCAGGGTCTCCACAGGCAGGCTCTAGGGAAGGGACATACGCAGAGTGTATGAGAGCACAGAATCAGACACACAGAGTGCTCTGCCAAGGACCCAGATTTGCTGCAGGGCTCAGAACTCTCAACCGCATCTCACACAAGATGGTACACTCCAGAATTGCCCTCCATGTCAAATTATTGAACAGGGAGGGACAGCACAGTGGCTAAAGGCATTTGCTTTACATTCAGTCTATCTAGGCTCTATCCCTGGCACCACACAGGGTCTTCTGAGCTTCACCAAGAGAGATTCCTGAGCACAGAGCTAGGAGTGAGTCCTGAGTAGGTGTGGCTCTAAACCAAAATATAAATAAATTAATAAAGGGGCCTCCCTCCCCACCGCTGATAGTATTTCTTTCCTTCCTACTCCACAAAAGACTAAGTCAAAAATTGTTTGAAGGGGGCCGGATGGTGGCGCTGGAGTAAATTGCCTGCGCTAACCTAGGACGGACCGCAGTTCGATCCCCCGGTTCCCCATATGGTCCCCTGTGCCTGCCAGGAGCGACTTCTGAGCAATAGCCAGGAGTAACCCCTGAGTGTCACCGGATGTGGTCCAAAAACAAAACCAAAAAAAAAAAAATTGTTTGAGCCACAAGAGAATAAAGTGAGGCACAATCATATTCCCAGGCACTACCCACTATAGGCCTTCCCTCACCCTCATAAATGCCCCTCACTAGCCAACAATCCTCCATTTGCAGTCTCTAGACCTCTCTGCATTTCTAGGCACCTTTGCAGGCCCATGGTACCTTTCCAAAATTAATTCATTAATTGTGAGAACCTCAGCCCAGCCCTCATTCCTGACCATAATGTGCTTCCTTATATTTCCAAATCACTATTATCTCATTCCCATCACAAGAATCAGAAGCACCCCTTTAACAGAGAACCAGAAAGACAAGACATGCCCAACAGGAGAACAGGGAAAAGCTTGGGGTGGGCCAGAGCAATAGCACCATGGGTAGAACTTATGCATTTCCAGCTGTTCTGCACTCAATTTATGCATATCCATTCTGGTTCTGCACTCATGAATAACTCCTGGTGATGGGTAGAGGACTGTATGGGACGCTGGAAATAAAACCGGGTCAACAGCATGCAAGGCAAGCACCCTACCCACTGCACTATCATTCCTCCCACCCTCAGGAGGTGAGGTCAAATGCAGAGCCTACCTACATCTATCCCCTCAACCTAAGCCTTTGCAGGCCTCTTCCAGAGACTACCAGACTCTATGCCAGCCTTACCCCAACACTAGCTTGTAGACTCCTCAATCTCCCCCTCCAAAAGTCTTTCCTAAATGTGGCCTCAGGACCTTTGCTCACACTGGTATTATTTTATTTATTTATTTATTTATTGATTGATTGATTGATTGGTATTTTGGGGCCACACTGGAGACACTCAGGGGTTACTCCTGGCTATGTGCTCAGAAATCATTCCTGGCTTGGGGAACCATATGGGACGCCCAGGATCAAACTGCGGTCCATCCTAGGTCAGCCACGTGCAAGGCAAATGCCTTACTGCTGTGCCACCACTCTGCACCCCCACCCCCACATGCTGGAATTCTGGTCAAAATTTTCTCTTCAATTTCTTGCAATTGATGCTATCAGTCCCCTTCTCTCAAGGTAGGACCCAAGGCCCTAATTTCCTCTGTCACTAGCATTCATTTCCCTTACAGTCAGCAGGAGTAAGTCCCGGCATCCATCAGAACCCACCCCTGGGTTTAGAGGCTGCTGTCCTACCTCTGAGCCAGCAAGCACCCAGCTATTGTCTGCATCTTGGCAGGAGGCCATGGTTGCTGATGTCTCTTGAGATGGCAGCAGACAGCAGTCACCTGCAGAAAAGGCTCCTGTCAGGCTCCCAGGGACAGAGGGCAGGTCCAGTTTACACCCCTTCTCCCCACCTCCTGTTAAAAAAACTATACAGCATCCTCACTTCTCCAGTGCTTGGGTCCCAAACACCTCAGCAATTCTAGAGCACATTTGCCTGTCAAATTACAGGCTGCCAAGAGACACAGAGCCTTGGGAACCAGCAATGATCTTGAGAGGTCAAAGGCTAGAAAGGCTCTGGGAAAGAGCCAACTCCCTCCAGTTAGTGAGGAAAAATAAAGACCAAAAATGGCTCGCTGGCTGACCTACCAAAGACTTAGCTGCTGTGCTAAGAAAAATAAGAAAAAGAAGTCAGCCTTCCATTCACTACTCTGTGCCCCCAGGGCCTGGAAGAGAGTGTCCTTCTCCTGGTATATGTGTCTGTCTTTCTCCCACACATAGAAGATCTTTGAGCAGGCCAGTTCAGGGGCTCTTAGGGTACACTCAGGTTTGTTTGGTTTCTAGCACACACTTGGCAGTGCTCAGGGACTATGCCCAGCTCCAGACTTAGGGATACTCCTGGCTTGTGCTGAGAGACCATGTTGGACTGGTCTCAAACTCTGAATACCAGCCTGTGCTCCAGCCCACACTTGGGTCTTTTTAAAAATCTCCCAGATGATTCCCACGGTCAAGCAGGGTTGAGAGTAACTGGCCTCACTGATGTCACTCTTACTCTCTACATTTACAGTCTCCCTTCTCAGTTTGTTTTGCCTTTTTTTTTTTTTTCTTTCTCTAGGGAACTTAAAGGTGACTGGGAAAGGGATTTAGGATCAACCACCTTGTATAGTCTGCACTATACAGTCTGCCAAGCACAGACACAAATCAGGCAGTATCCTTGCCTTTGTTCATGTGCTCTGACCTGGCAGTGCCAGTGGGAAGTCTCTCTGGCATCCCATCTCTGTCCTGGGCAGGGAACTACCTCAAGTATCAAGAGTCAGAAATCAGGATGTGGGAGCCGGGAGGTGGCGCAGGAGGTAAGGTGCCTGCTGCCTTGCCTGCGCTAGCCTACGGATGGACCACGGTTCGATCCCCTGGTTCCCATATGGTCACCCGTGCCTGCCAGGAGCGACTTCTGAGTGCATAGCCAGGAGTAACCCCTGAGCGTCACTGGGTGTGGCCC
>PVKC010032354.1:0-14292 GCA_004027635.1 Crocidura indochinensis | reverse complement strand
GAAAAGGATGGGCCCGGAGAGATAGCATGGCGGCGTTTGCCTTCTAAGCAGCCGGTCCAGGACCAAAGGTGGTTAATTTGAATCCCGGTGTCCCATATGGTCCCCTGTGCCTGCCAGGAGCTATTTCTGAGCAGACAGCCAGGAGTAACCCCTGAGCACTGCCGGGTGTGGACCAAAAACCAAAAAAGAAAAAAAAAAAAAAAGAAAAGGAGTTAGAAGAATCATAGATAATGACTTCTAATTATCGACTTCTAGATATGAAGACACATCAAGCTATATAAAGAGATATTAGGGGCCTGTGAGAAAGTACAAAAGTGGGTTTTGTCGTCGTTGTTGTTGTGTTTGTTTGTTCACACTCAGCAATACTCAGGAGTTACTCCTGGTTCTGCACTCAGGAATTACTACTGACAGTGATCAAGGAACCATATATAATAATGCTGGTGATCAAATAAGATTTGACCGCATGCAAAGCAAGTGTGCACACTGGACTATTGTTATTATTGTAATTCCTGGTTTATACCTTCACCCAATCTGCATGACCAGATTACAATGGTAGTCCCAGGACTGGCATTTGATGATGCGGGGCAGTGTTTAGGATCAAATACATGCAAGACAGGTGCTCTACCATTGAGCAGCATCCCCAGATCTCTGTTTAAAAGAGTTAAACTTTAAAGGGGAGATTACTTCAACCCAAGTGAAAGTCCATTCTGTAAGCTAGGCATTACAGCCAGCTCATTAGAAATGTGTCAAAACAGTATTACAAGTTTAAGCTGAAATACTAAATATATGACCAATTTTACAATCATGTTCTTCAGCTGATTCAGTACAAAGACCATTAGATTTGAATACTTAAGTAGGGTTGGACAAAGAAAAAAAGACGATTCATAATTGGAAGATACACTATCCTCTTGGCAAAGCTGGATACAAATTAGTATGCTTAGATAGAATAGGCGTATGTATAGGATTTAGTTTGGAATTCCTCCTAATTTACTCAGACTTGAAGAAAAACATTTTTTAAATGTTCTTGAGAAATGGCTGGCATATCCCTGTAATTTTTGGACCATGTAGAATCTCTAAAGTTGGACAAACAGGGTCTGGTCTTGAACTGACATTAGAGAACAGACCTAACTTGACTTTTCCATCACATCCAACAATTTTATCTTAGGATTCCTCTATCTTAACGTCAATAGAACAAGAGAAATGGAATCCAATGACATCATTTGGAGATGAGCTTGGGGCGTGGAAGTGGAGGTGCTTGAGATTGAAGCCAGTACCTGAAATGTGCAGAATATACAATCTGGACTGAGCTACATCTCCAGCATTGCAGCCATGTCATTTAATGCAATGTTATAAAAGGAATGTAGCATTAAAATATGGCTTCTTTGAAAAACTATGTTTCTGTCACTGCTTCACAGTGCTGGTATTGAATCATTCAGACTATGGTCTATCATGGTTCTCCTAACACCAGGAATTGCTTTCAGGTTAATGTATGTGTGCTCTGAATGTCTCAAACAAGCCAGGCAGATACTTCCCTTTCACTTCACAGAGAAGGAGAATGGGGTGATTCTAGGACTGAGGAATGTGCTTCTGTCTAGATGCTACTAATAATATTGCACTGGTTTCCTGATCTGCTATTGTCCCTTTTGTATGAGTCATTCTGTCGCTCAGAGGACATTTAGAGAAGAGAGACTGGCAAAATAATGACAGCATCCTTGAACTTAGGTCAGAATATTAAAAATGCCATTTTGAATCACCTCATTAACCACTTCTTCATTAGTGAGACAGCAATTTACCTATGAAAGGACCATGGGGTAATGCATAATAATTCTAAAGGAAGGCTATTAGGAATCCAATGTTCTAAAAAAGGATAATATAGGACATTTGATAGTGTCAGGGTTGGTGTTACTGGAAGGTACCCTTCCTCAAATTCTTGGGTAAGGTTTATAACAAGAAATTTCTAGGAAATGGGCAGTAAGTTGATCAGTAAGTGAGCTGATCCAATATAAGTAGACTAGGGGAAAAAATTTCTTACAGGTGAGGAATAACTGGTGAGTGGCATGCAAGAGCACACTGAAAGGACTGTAGAAACAGTACATGTGAGGCATATCTGACTCTGTTGAGCATTTCTCCCTGCTGCCCTTAAGACAGAACAGAATCAGTGGAGAAGTCTTTTGCTCCAGAGCTTTTGCTCCAATGCACAAATTTTCCAAGTGTTAGTGGTAGCACAGTAGACTAGGGTTGTCTTAAGGTTAAAGAACAAATTAAACAATAACACAATAGAAGGTGGGTTCTCTCATAAAATTTGATCTTTCTTGTTCTGAAGTGATCACAACCAAAAAATATACCAAAAATAAAGCACATGTTTGCAGGTAGGTATGATAATGGAACAGCATATAGCTGAAACCATAACATTAACAGACTTTTAAACCATGCTGTTTGAAATTTTAAAAATGTAACATAAGAGAAAAGATTTTTTTTTGAGCTTCACCCAAAACTGTGCTGAGGAGATCAAATGGTGCCAGGACCATATTCAGGATCTCAGGACACAAAACTTACATTCAGTCCATTAAGTAATCTCTTTAGCCCAATAAGATTTAAAAAACTAAAAAGTTCATAGATAACTGAAATGAATGGATCAACTGAACCAGTTTTAATCTGAATTTAGAACTAGAATTTAGAACTAGTAGTATTAGTGATAGTAAAACATGATGCTAAACCTGATAGTTTCCCTCCCATATTGAATCCAAAAGAAACCCAAATATATTTCACTGTCAATACACACTGACAGTTTTTTGCTTTTCAACAGTTCCTTCCTCCATCCTGCCATAACTGCATATTATATAAATTGACCCACAAATACTTCATTGTTTTCATGTTTAGCTCTTATTAGTTCGTTTACATAGTTATACCAAAACTAACTCTTCTTCCTAGTTCAAAATTAGTTTTTGAGTGTGATAAGGGAGGGAAGGGATTTGGGGGAGTGAGCAATCTATTTATTGCATTGTCAAAAATTACATTGCATTTATTATAGTAGTGCCAGGACTTATATTTAGCATTTACCACTCTGCACTTATTATAGTGATGCCAGGGATTGTATCTAGAAGGAATGGTGCTAGGAAAGGAACCCAATAGTTCACACATACAAGACTTGCATGCAGCCACTCAGAGAGAGGCATATATTACTCAAAGAGAGGCATATTCTGTCACTGGAGGGAGCTCTCAAGTTGGTTTTCAATGCATCATATAAATGAATGTTAAATCCAGTGTGTTTCCTAAAAGAGGCAACATCAAATTATACTTGCTTTCTTTCATCTGAGATTATTTTGGGGATCAAAAGAGAACTCAGTGAGCTGTTGTGTGTGATCGGAATATGATCCCCATCACCTGAATACCGGATGGAGCAACCCTCTTCCCCCAGCATTGAGCTGGGAATAGACCCTGAATAATGCTGGGTGCAATCTCCAAATTAACAAATCAAAATTCTAAATAAAATCAGCATATGTTGTGCAGTATATCTGGACTTTAGGACACAAAAGCTTATTTCTCTGAATGACTCTGATTTTATCTGTGATACTTATACACACAATCTCACTTGTTAATCTTATTCCATTTAATACCCAAATACACTACATAGTACAATGATAGTATGTGGATGTTAAGAGTTAAAAAAATCTACTTAGAAATATTTGCATTAAAAATTAAATATAAATGAGTCAAATGAACTAATAGAATTATTTTATGATATACCATTAGAGTATGTTATGATCAAGTAGATAATTCTAAACTTCTCCTGTTCTAAATGCCAGCACACAAAAAAACCTGCCTGAGACCTGATTTATTCTTTAAAAGATAGGCTGAGGGGATGAAGACATAGTATAGTGCTTAGGGTGCTTGCTTTGCATGCAGCTAGCCTGTGTTCGGTCCTGGCATCCCATATGATCAGTCCCCAAGCATCACCAGGAGTGATCCTTGAACACAGAACCAGGAGTTCCCACTAGTGGCTCCCCCCAAAAAATAAAAGGTAGATTTAATTATATTAAGTGCCAAAGTAGTTTCTAGGCAGATATCATAATTATATAATCTTCAAAATAAGTGAGTGTTTCTGTACCTTTTCACAACTTATGTTTCAGAAACACTCTGTCTTAGAGTTTAAAAGAAGATTCCAACTTCCTTGTAACACCACAGCATAGTCAAACTATCTCTCTCTCTCTCTCTATCTATCTATCCATCTATCTATCTATCTATCTATCTAACTATATATATATATATATATACACACACACAAATTAATGCAGTATTCCATGTTTTGGGGAAGGTTGCACTGGTGAAGGGGAGGTGTACTTTTTATAACTGAAATCCAACTACAAACATGTTTGTGATCATAGTGCTTAAATAAAGATATTAATAAAACAAAAAACAAAGCAAAAAAATCCAAAGAACAAATGGAAAGGCGTGAGGTGAGGTCTTTTGATTATCTTAATATATATAGATCTTGATTACCTTAATATATACAGATCTAAAATTTTATTTTAGGATTTAAAGAATGAAGATTTTCTAATGCATACATTTCACTGATTATTTCCTTAAATCATCTTTTTTCTGGACTTACAAAAAAAAGCCAAATTCCTACAAGCAGTACAAAAACATTATCCAAGAAAAATGTCCTTATTATGTCATTAAACAATTTCAAAGACTCAAATATTGAATAATTTATTTCAAGAATAAATTTCTAAGTCAGAAGCGATAGCATAGTGGGTAGAACATTTGCTTTGCACACAGTCAACATGGTTTGATCCCTGGCATTCCATATGGTCTCTGAATCTGCTAGGGTTAATTTCTGAGTACAAAGCCAAGCACAAATCCTGGAGCACCGCTGGGAGTGATACAAAAATCAAATAAAGAATAAAATCCTGAGATGGCACTAACCAGTAGCATTAAAGAGCTTAGAAAAACGTTGCTTTTCTTTTTTCAAGTCCTACATATACATTTTTCAAAATTTCTTATCTAGTTATTCTCTAAATGAATTTTGTATATTAACCTTAGATAAGTATGAATTCATATTCAAAAGCTAGGCATAAAAATTTGTAGCACTTCTAATTCTGGGTATTGCTTGCTCCTTCTATGTTAAATGAGCTTGATTTAAATTAAGTTATAAATAAACAATACAAATTAGTCATAATATTAATGTATTATATTAACATTTGTGCTAAAGTAAAATAAATTGCAAGGTTTTAGTTTCTTAGAAGTTTGACTAGAAACTGTATTGAGGATGCTGGAGAGATAGTACAGAAGGCAGGGCATTTGCCTTACACACTACCGATCCAGGTTTGAGCTCAGCATTCCAATATGGTATCCCAAGCACTCATAGTAGTGATTCCTTAATGAATCCAGAACCAGATCTAATCCCTGAGCATCACAAGGTATGACCCAAAAAATAACACCCCCCCCCAAACCAAACATAACAAAACCAAAACTGTGTCGAGCAATAGCACAGTAAGTAGGGCGATTGCCTTGAATGCTGCTGACCCCGGTTGGATTCCTGGCATCCCGAATGGTCCCCAAAACCTGCTGGGAGTGATTTTTTTAATTTTTAACTGTTATTTATTTATTTATTTATTCATTGATTGGTTTTCGAGCCATACCCAGCAGTGCTCAGGGGTTACTCCTGACTCTGTGCTCAGAAATCATCCCTGGCAGACTTGGGGACCATATGGGATGCCAGAAATTGAACTAGGTCCCTCCCAGATAGGCCACATGCAAGGAAAATACCCTACCACTGTGCTATCTACCCGGCCCCCAGGAGAAATTTCTGAGCACAGAGCCAGGAATAGTCCCTAAGTGCTGCCTACTGTGGCCCCAAAACAACAACAAAAAAACCTGTGTTGAATATTTGTCCTTTGAACTAAGTTACTATTTACAAACCCTCACAGTACACAGAATCAAATGTATTCCTTAATGCAGTGGTCCTCAGACTACAGCCCGCAGGCCACATACTGTATTTGTCCCCATTTTGTTTCTTCACTTCAAAATAAGATATTTGTTCGTAGTTTTTGTTTTTACTATAGTCCGGCCTCCAACGATCTTAGGAACAGTGAACTGGCCTCCTGTTTAAAAAGTTTGAGGACCCCTATGTAAACCTTGACTTTGGAGCAAGAAGCCGGCAAAAAATTATGAAATGCGGGGCCAGAGAGATGGTATAGGCATGAACGAATTTGTCTTGCATATAGCTGTCCCTGGTTTGATTCTCAATATTGCATCTGACTACTACAACCAGGAGTAATCCTGAGCACAGAACCAAGAATAAGCCTTGAAAACTGCTAGGTGTGACCCAAAAAACTCAAAACAAAAATGATTTAGATTTTATTCCAATCTAAACAAATAGAATGAGGATTCTTCCTATTCCCTGGCCTATTGAATACACAACATTCCTACTTGGTTTTATTACTTTTCAAAAAATGATGAATCATGGGTGTGCCACTGGAGTCTAATTCTAGCAAGAAATGAGCCAGTGAAAATGGTTCTTTTTCACTTTGCTGGGTTTCCAATGACACCTCCTGTCCATTAGGAGATATTTATATTAAACTACAAAAAACGTTTTGGTTAGACTACACAGGAAGTCAACATCAATGACTCATTGCAAAAGAAGTTTCCTTGGTTCAAAAAAGAATGGAATATTTAAGCAACATATTTCACTAGCTTTTGGAGAAATCTCATCTGCTCTCTCAACCATTAATGACCTGTTGCAAAATCCTGTGCCTACTACGTAAATGTCACTTAAATACTTAAAAGAGAACATGAAAGAGATATAAGTGACCAGAAAAAGACTTCATTGGAGGGCTCTCTTTATTAAGACCCTTATTATAATATTAAATAAAATTAACTTGAGTTGGTCCTTGTGGCTAGATTCACACACATTAACTATTTTTTAGTCTGACTAGGTTGGCATTTTTAGCAGTAGAGAATGCAATTAGTTTGTTTCCTTAGTTGAACTGTTCTATAACCCTGTGCAAAGACATGTCTCCTTTGAAAGCCTCTATTAAGTTTCTAATCCAATCTTTATTAAAAAGAATCAATATTGTAGACTAGAAGGTTAAGACAAATCCTAAAAACAATAATGAGGATGTTGGTGAGCAAGCACTGCTATACCCTGCATAATTCATCTAGCCCAATAAAATCTGAACTTAGTCACATCTGCAGTTGTAGTTTTGTTTTTAAAAGTACAGTCAGGGCCAGAGTTGTGGCACAATTGGTAAGGCATCTGCCCTGCCCGTGCTAGCTTAGGACAGATTTCGTTCAATTCCCCCACATCCCATATGGTTCCCCAAGCCAGGAGAGATTTCTGAGCACATAGCCAGGAGTAACCCCTGAGTGTCACAGGGTGTGTCCCAAAAACCAAGGGGTAAAAACAGTACACAGTCATTGGGCCAAAGCAATATCTCAGTGGGTAGGGTGTTTGTCTTGCATGTGGCTGATTTGGGCTGACCAGGGTTAGATTCCAGGCATCCCATATGGTTCCCCAAGCCCACCTGGAATGATTTCTGACTGCAGAGCCAGGAGTAAATCCTGGGCACCAGAAGCTGTGGCCAAAACAAAAACAAACAAAAACTACTACACAGATTGGCTTAATAGTACAGTTTGAACTTGCATATAGCCTTTCATGTGGCCAACTCAGGTTTAATCCCTAGCACTACATATGGTCCCTCAAGTTTTCCAAGAGTGATACCTGAGCATAAGGACAGGAGTAACCTAAACACTCCCAAATGTACCCCCCTACCATATAGATGCAATTAACTCATTTCCCCAAAATTTGATGGCCAAAAAACCCACTATTAAGTTTTTCTACTTCTAGGGTTAATTATCAAAAAAGAATGTGAATGAAGTTTCTTTCTCAGAAAAAAAAATCTCCCTGATGTTGATGTTCCCTACCCTAAGTTTTATTTTATGCTTGTGCCTTTACTTAGAAACTTTCACAGTGGGTAGGGCTTTTGCTTTGCACACAGGCAACCTAGGACTAACCAGGGTTCGATTCCAGGCATCCCATATGGTCCCCAGAGCCTGTCAGGAGCAATTTCTGTGCCTAGAGCCAGGAGTAACCTCAGAGCAATGCTGGATTTGGCCCGAAAACAAACAAAAGGTAGAAACAAATGCAAATCTTGTGACTCTATCAGGGGTCTCTAACTCGCTGGCTGCAAAGGCCCTCCATATAACATTTTGTGGTCCTGCCCTAGAGGAATCTTTTTTTGTTTTGTTTTGCTTTAGTGTGGTCACACCCCCCAATATTCAAGGCTTACTACTGACTTTGCACTCAAGGATCACCCCGACTTTGCCTCCTGTGGCCCCCAGGTAAATTGATTGTGAGACCCCTGCGGGATCAATATCATTCTGAGACTTTGCAAAGGGTAAGTTGCTGAAGCCAAGCAATGAGAAATATTCAAGCACAGCGTTTTCCTCATCTTTGTAAATGGCATTTGGTGACTGATCCCTGTTCAAAGCCATTTTGAGACAGAAAGCAAGCTTGCATTGCTTTAAATGCCATTGATCAGGTTCAGCAAGTTAATTCACATAATAAATCTATGTTCCTACTATGTACTACATGGTCATCTAGAGCTTTGGAGACAGAGAATAGAGAAAAATGAGTTTGGAAAGCAGTGTTGATAGGGTTAAACAGGTTTCTTCGAACACTGAACACTGAAAAATCAAAAGAAGACAGAAAGAATATCATAATTTTGAAAATTATTAAAAAAATTTAAGAAAAAAAAATAAAAAGGGGCCCCGGAGATAGCATGGAGGTAAGGTGTTTGTCTTTCATGCAAAAGGTCATCGGTTTGAATCCCGGTGCCCCATATGGTCCCCCGTGCCTGCCAGGAGCAATTTCTGAGCATGGAGCCAGGAGTAACCCCTGAGCACTGCCGGGTGTGACCCAAAAACCAAAAAAAAAAAAAAAAATTTAAGAAAATTATTAAAGTTACTAAATGTTTATTAAATACTAAGTAGAATGCTAAGAATCTTGTTTAATCTTATGGAGGGTGTCATCCATTATCCTGATTTGACAGAATTAAACCAAGGTTCTGAATATCACAGAAATCTCACTCTTGAAAGCATTAGCACTAACAAGCAAATTTTTCATATAGATATAATGTACACTCATCAGAAACACAATCAGAGAAAGGGTATTAAGAGCAACCTGTGAGGGATAGTTATATCACCTTGACTAGAAAACAGTACTGGGTTACTCATGGGTAAAAGGATGAAGGGAGATACAAAGTGGATTAGAATGAGTTTATAGAATATATTTTTCCAGAAGATACTGGGAAAACTCAGGTTTTGAACAATGGTGGCAAAGTAGAGTACAGAACCACAGCATCCAAGAGTTTTGTCTTGTTTGTTATGCTTGTAGTATGAGAGTCCCAATAACTGCCACTTTTCATAACTGAACATTTAATACTTTCTCTTATTTAAATGAAATGTAGCTAATCTATGGAAAACAAAGCCTTTTCCTTTTAATGAAAAGGGTAAAGTCTTAACAGTCTGAACCATCAGATGAAGGTTATCTCATCTTGCCAAAAAATGATGCTCAGTGACCCTCAAACTTCAAATAAAGAAAGTATCCTAAAGGCGACTTTTTGAAAAGTCAAGGGCCATTTGGCTTTACTTTTATTTTAAGATGCATTTCATCCTGTTTCTTCCAGAAAAGTATTGGAAATTTTTAGTTTTAGAAAAATCTGTGTGAGAAATGTTTTGAAATAAGAGCACTTAAAGGAAGGTCTTTTGTAAAGGCATCTATAACAAAAAGAACTCTCACTTTAGATCCTTGTTTGAAGCAGACTAGCTTTATATTTCATATCTAAAGATTGCAAGGCATTAAATATTGGTTAAGAGGTTGGGCATAGCATTGGCAGAGATATCTGCTTCTTAAACACATGAGTGATATGAGAGAGACAGGTGCCTTTCTGTATTTTTAAAATAAAGGTCCCTAGAGGTGTGCTTACTTGGCAAATTCCAATGTTGAAGATATAGGTAGATCTATAGCCTAAAAAAAGAATCATAAAGCAGTGAGTATAGGATCCACTCATGTGAAGTTAAACTCAAAAGCTAAGGTACAAATTGAACAGAAGCAAACATATTTGAAAGCACAGGAAGCTACTCATAGGAAGCTTTCCATGAGATCACATTAGATATTAATTGATTTTCTATCCAAAACTATTGAGAAAAAAAACTCTTGATATGTTTTTTTCAAAGAAAATAGGGCATTTGGTTTGGGGGCTTTTTTTTTTTTTTTTTTGAGCCAAATGTTAGCTTGAGTTTAATTTTTTTTTTGTTATAATTTGAAAGTTGTTCAGGATAGGGCCTGTTGTTGGTTTCCAGATTGGTGTTCTTGGACCCACAGGGGTCTGGGCAGGCAGTAATTAGTTGGCAACCTAAGTTAAGCATTCTAAGGCCTAATGGATATCACATCTTTACCCACAATATAGCTGCACGCTCAAATAAAAAAAAAAAAAGGCTGCTTTCTTTGATTTGGGCATAAGTAATGTGAAGTCAAAAGGAATATCTTAATTATCCAGTACTACACCCAAGTTTTCATCTATTTGTTCAATTTTTATTAGCTCTTCAGTAAACAGTTTTGTGGACAATTTTAAAAGGAGAAACAGAAGGACAATAAGTTTTGGATGAAATATTAAATTGAAAACTCTTCACTACCACAATTGTTATTGGCCAGGTGATTACATCTATTGGCTCAGATCAATGTAGAGCTATGATGAATACTCCATTGGTACAAGTAAAACCAGGGACTTAGAAAGACCACACCATCTGGAGAATTTCAGTAACAGCTTGTCTGCCTTTCTCAAGCCCTGGGTAGATATAAAGTAGAGGAACATATGGATATTGCTCATTATAAATAACCTTAAGTTTAAAAAAAATTACTCAAACATTTTTTTTTACTAACACCAATAGATAATAAAGCAAGCTGAAGTTTCCCATTTTGGTCATTCTATAATAAATTAAAAACTAATGTTTCATATTAGGGTGGCTTCAGCCAATCAATTACCTGGCCATTTGGTTACTGTTAATCGAACACTTGCTATGTACGCTAACCACATCACTGTGCTGAAGTTAGTGGTTAGCTCTCTTAGACTTACTGTAGATAGGCAGTGGAGAAGGAACAAGCAGGTAATAGTTACAGCTGATGTTTCCGGATAAAATGTTCTCAGTTAGGGTAGAAAGCTTTATTGCTATTTAATATGAGGAAATTAAAGTTCGAATCAGAGGAAACATCACAAGTACTATTTCACTTAATTCTAAATAAATTTCTGTCTTACTGACTTAATTATATTCTGCAATAGAGTTTTGAAATAATGATACATACTGAGAACATTAATTAGAGAAGTACTGTTTATATCCAATGTTTGGAAGTCACCTGTATCTCTAAAGCAAGCTGGAAAAACATCAGGGTGAGGAGGCTGTGGGAGAAAATACTCTTGTGATGTTTTCAATTATTAAAGAATATAAATGATGGGGCCGGGCGGTGGCGCTGGAGTTAAGGTGCCTGCCTTGCCTGTGCTAACCTAGGACAGACTGCGGTTCGATCCCCCAGTTCCCCATATGGTCCCCCGTGCTTGCCAGGAGTGACTTCTGAGCGAATAGCCAGGAGTAACCTCTGAGCGTCACTAGGTGTGACCCAAAAAAAAAAAAAAAGAATATAAATGATGTTTCTTGCAACGTAATCTTCAGTTCTGAATCAACTTGTTTCCATAAACACCCGAATCGCCATGTTCATTTGATATTCGGTTTGTCATGTCAGAAGTTTATCAGAAATTCAGAAATGACATAAACCTCTATATAATAGAAGCAAATGTGTTCTGAGACAGTCTAACTTATCAGTTTCAAAGTTTATGATAGTAGCACTTTTAGATATGCCCACAGTATTGAGTCTCTGAGATAAAAACCAATAAATGCTGCTTTATTAAGTGCAAGAGTCTAGATCCTGAGGCAGAACATAGTAGAGTTCATTTTTTTCATTTTTCTTTTGTATAGAAAACTAAAGATTTGTATTTCTGTATGCTACTTGGAAAGAGGACAACAGAATTCACTTTATACATGGATATACCTAAAGAGTCATAACAGCATTGTCTAGTTTAGCATGAGTTTGGACCATGTCTACTAAACCTGGCAAACTCTTGAACCTCTATTTTCTATAATTACCCTTTACTCCTTCTCCCTCACCACTTAAGAAATTATTTTTCCTAATTCCAGCATTCCTTTTCTAATCCATCTCATTGCCACTAAAGATTTGTCTCTAAAAACTTTCCATCACTAACATATCTTCATCCTTGCTTTTATCCTACTCATTTTACTTTATTTTGACCTCTATCCACAGAGAATAGGTATGTTTAACATGTTCAACTATACATAAAGAAATTCTTATGGGATACATTATTTATTCCAGCTTCTCAAGAACTCTCAATGAGAATATGATTTGTAAAAGACTCAACTTGTAATTGAATTTATGACTATTTGCTCTAGTCTGCCTTGTTTGGCATCAGAGCTTATTGGTTTTGTACCAATCAGATACCAATACTCAAATACACTTCTTTTTTTTGTTTGTTTTGTTTTTTGTTTTGGGTCACACCTGGCAGCGCTCAGGGGTTACTCTTGGCTCCATGCTCAGAAATTGCTCCTGGCAAGCACGGGGGACCATATGGGGCACCGGGATTCAAACCGATGACCTTTTGCATGAAAGGCAAACGCCTTACCTCCATGCTATCTCCCGGGCCCCAATACACTTCTTTTAATTACAGCCCAATGGAGATACAAGGTCCTTCATACTTAAAATATGCCATTGTATACACACACATGCACACACATACACACTATGAACAAGCATAGCCTCCACACCTCTAAATCTTACTGTCTGCCCTCTAGACTTCCTGTCATTCAAAGGCCACTCTAATGAAGAGTTCACTGAACTCTACCATCCTACCATTTCCCTGCACTTGGTGTGACCTGTTGTTGTTCTCTGATTCTAATAGGAATTCTTCTACAGACTCAATTAAATTTTGAGGCTAGTGAATCATTTTTCTTACCTTTCTAAATATGATAATCTGGAAATGAGCAGTGCACTTAAGAGATTATATGTAATACACACATTTTCATTTAGTCATTATTTTGGCAATTTTTAGTGAAAGTAAGGCTTTTCTTCAATCTCAAAACCAACCTGCCAATATAGCAGGTTAATTTATGAGCCAGCATTTAATTTCCCTGAATTGATTTTTTAAAAAAAGCATATAGTTAGCAAATAAAGATTCTTGACCTACATCCAGAGATCTGTGAAAACCATCCCTTTCCAAATGATAACATCTTTTAGCTCTCTGTCACCTGTACTTTCTCTTGGTCAAAATAGTGAGACAGTCATCTTTGGGTGTTAGCCTACATCATTTGTGTGTGTGCTTCTCCTTATATCTTATTCTGGGCTCCAATCTGATTTATTGTCCACATTTCCATTAAAAGTCAACTTCATTATCACACCTGTGTCTCTCTCTGATCTCTGAAGATTCTACTGTTTATTTTTCATCCAACTTCTAATTAGCAGTTACATTTAGACATTAGGGATTTTAGTTCAGCTACATAAATTGAAAAACCCAAAGAAAATGTTATCAGGCAATCTAAGAAATCATTTATGCATCAAGACACTCATCTGAAAACAACTTGAAAATTCAGCAAAACTATTGTTTTAATTAAAATATAAAAATTTCTGAAAAATCGGGCCCGGGAGATAGCATGGAGGTAATGTGTTTGCCTTTCATGCAAAAGGTCATTGGTTCGAATCCCGGTGCCCCACATGGTCCCCCGTGCCTGCCAGGAGCAATTTCTGAGCATGGAGCCAGGACTTACCCCTGAGCACTGCCGGGTGTGACCCAAAAACCAAAAAAAAAAAAAAAATTTCTGAAAAATCTCAGCTATAATTGATCCCTGGTCCAGTCATAGCAATACTGTATATCCTTTTAATCAACTATGAATGAAAGAAGTAATTTAATCAGCTAAATAGATATTTTAAACATAAAAAAGGGTTATGCTTTTAAGATATTTAACTTTAGAGAAAAGCTTCAAATAGGGCCAAAATTAATAAGAAAAAAAATCATGGGGCCCGGGAGATAGCATGGAGGTAAAGCGTTTGCCTTTCATGCAAAAGGTCATCAGTTCGAATCCCGGTGCCCCATATGGTCTCCCGTGCCTACCAGGAGCAATTTCTGAGCATGGAGCCAGGAGCAACCCCTGAGCACTGCCAGGTGTGAC
>PVKC010032352.1:0-14281 GCA_004027635.1 Crocidura indochinensis | reverse complement strand
CACCCCAGTTCCCAGCATCTCCCTCCTTTGCCGCCACCCCCCCCCCGCAAGACTGCTAGTATAACTGGTCCCATCTGTGACTTCTTTTGCCATTGTCTTTGGGTTTGGGGTTTAAGTCGGACCTTTTTTTTTTTTTTTTGGTTTTTGGGCCACACCCGGTGACGCTCAGACTCAGGGGTTACTCCTGGCTATTCGCTCAGAAGTCGCTCCTGGCAGGCACGGGGGACCATATGGGGGAACCAGGGGATCGAACCGTGGTCCATTCTAGGTTAGCGCAGGTACCTTACCTCCAGCGCCACCACCCGGCCCCAAGTCTGACCTTTTTTTATTTCTACTCAATGTTCATTTGACTGTTTGGCTCTGGTACCATGTATTTTTTTCCCTCAATTTATGAGGCAGAACAAGATGATTCAAGTTATATGGATCTGTTTGAAAAATAAAAGAAATGGAAAAAGAGCAAACAAACAAACAAACCAGGAGGAGTTCATCTAGAGGTTATAAATATCAATTTAAAAAGAAGAAATGGAAGAAAAGAAGAAAAGCATAACAAAAAAAAAAAAGAAAAACCTACAACAAGAACAAAATAAACAAAACAAAAAAAGAAACAAAAGGCAAACAAAAGACCAAAACCAGCAACTACAAAAGAGCACCATAGCAGCAAATACAACAACCAAACAATAACCATGAGAATGAAAGGGGGAAAAAGTGAAAAGAAAAGAAAAAAGAATGGGGTGGTGTGGCAAGGTTGTTGCTTTGTTTTTGTTTTTGCATAGGCACAGTAAATATTGGGGAAATTAGAAAGGGAATTCCCTTGGCATAAAAGATACAGGGTTTATCTGCCCTTGAAACATACTGTTTTAGGAATAACTACAGGCTCTATACATGCTCCTTTTCACATGCCAAGGACTTTCTATTTATTTTAATATGCCCAATTATTCAAGTAATAATTGTAGGTAAGATCTATCACCACTAAATTATTGAAAAAGCTTTGTTATATCTCAACCAACCTTAAATATGCAGTCTTTATATATATGTTATTTTTGTAATGTCTTTACATTCTGTATCAACATTATAGAGTATATTCTATATCAATATTTCTTGCTTCTTTGAAACAAAAAGTTATATTACAACTTTCCCCTTTTTTCCTCATATGTTTGAATAGCTTTTATAATTTATCTTTTTACTACATAAAAAAGTGAAGCAGTTTGTATCTACACTTCTAATATAAAAGTTTGTTTAAAGAAACAATATAGGTATTCCTAAAAACTAGAAATCGAGCTCCTATATGATCCAGCAATACCACTCCTAGGAATATATTGTAGAAACACAAAAATGCCATCTGCACTCCTATGTTTATCGCAGCACTATTTACAATAATGAGGATCTAGAAACAACCTAAATGCCCCAACAAAAATGAGTGGCTAAAGAAATTATGGTACATTTCCACAATGGAATGCTAGGAATAGTTAGGAAAAATGAAGTCATGAAATTTGCTTATACATGGATGGACATGGAGAGTATTATGCTGAGTGAAATGAACCAGGGAGAGAGGGATAGACAGATATCTCACTCATTTATGGGATATAAAAAATAAAATGTGGTAAAAATATCCAGATACAATAGAAAGGAGGACCAAGAGGATGAGTACATGGTAGGAAGCTTGCCACAAAGAGTGAAGCATTACAATTAGGGCAAAAGGGACCACTATGACAATCATAATTGGAATTGATCACTCAAGACAATAAAAGGGTACTGAATGAAGATAAAATGATATGCACAGTATCCCTTCATTAACAATAGTGCAAACTACAGTGTATCAAAAGAAAAGAAAAGGAAGAGAAACACAGAAAGAGAGGGAGAAAGGCAAAATGCCTTCCCCTTAATCAAAAAAGTCATCTTTAATATATAGGGACTATATAGTTACATTTATTTTGCCAAAATTAATTTGATGAAACTGAATTCAAATACCTCAGAAAATAATTGGAGATAGGGTCTTTAAAGAGATAATTACATTAAAATGAAGTAATTAGGATGCAATCTAGTAGAACTGGTGAATTTTGAAGGGGAAATTAGGACATTGAGACAAAAATTTTATGAAGAGCTCTCTACAAGCCAATAACAAAAGTTTCTAAAGCAACCACCTTAATACAAGACTGTTAGCTTTTTGGGTTGAAACGGGTGCTGAGTCATTGGACCTCCATTCATTCCACCGAATAAAGCTGATATTTCGACAAGTCTGACTCTCCGTGAGCTGTTTACCCGCCGATTCACCTCAGAACCCCTAGTTACTGGGTGGTAGACGCGTTCTCCGAGCTGGAGGGGAGAGACCTCCTCCTCCCTACTTCCGTTAGCGAACCTTTTCTAGAGACGGATTTCTTCATAATTTCTTCAAAACTGTGAGAAAATTAATTTCTATTACTGAAGCCACTCAGTCTGGGGCACTTTCTAAGTTAGCCCCAGATATTATAGCTCCAAATAAAACAAAAGCCTGTGAAGACTGTTCATTTCCCCTTGTGTCTATTCAGTTTTATGATACTTTCATGAGTTTCATAAGTCCAGCAGTTCAGCACATGACTTACCTATTCTGTTAGCTTATGATCTACAAAAATATTCCTTCTTGCACTTCTGATATTTAGAATTTATGTCATTTTCCCCTATCCAAAATTTGGTTATGCTCGTTTATGATTTCTTCTAATAAATTTCAGGTATCTTTCCAAGCCACAATTTTGTTTCCTCGGCTGTTTTCTTTTTCATTGATTTCCTTTTGTAATTGTTGCCTCTCCTATATATTTAGGACTCACTTGCTATTTTCCCAGTTTCATAAGGTTGATAGTTAAATTATAGATACATCTGTTTGTAGTCTGTGGGAAGTAGTGACAAAAGAAGTGCTCAGAGTGCTGGCCATCATGTTGGGGTCATGATCACTCAAGGATAAGTCATGTGCTTTGATCCCTGTATTTTCCCCCAGAATCTCCACTTAGAATCTGACAATAAATATTTATAGCTCAGAAGTACACTCTATTATAAATGTACTGTAATAAATGTATTTCAATTTTTTTTGGGGGGGAGATTGGTTTTTGGGCCATACACGGAGGTAATAAGGGCTTATATCTGGCTCCATGCTTAGAAATTACTCCTGGCAAGTTCGTGAAACCTTTTGGGATGTAAAGGATCAAACTCAGGTCAGCAGGCAAAGGCCCTACCCACTGTGTTATCACTCTGGTATAACTCTAGTATAACCTCCCTTATATTAGTATATATCCTCTGTATATAACTAGTATAACCTCTGTTATACTAGAGGTTGCTTAAAAAAGTATATAACTGTGGTCAAAGTGGTAGCACAGTAGTAGGGAATTTACCTTGCATGTGGCTGACCCAGGATGGATGCAGGTTTGATACCCGGCATCCCATATGATCCCCCAAGCCAGGAGTAAACACTGAGCACTGCCCAATGTGGCAAAAAAAAAAAAATTGTGCTTAACTTAACTATCAACAACTTCAAACTCAGTACTTATGGTAATTTAATTAAAAATATATATATACACATATACACATATATGTTTGTCATATAGGTTCAATGTACTAGAGGAGGGATTTCTGACATACATTTTGGTATTACATTTAATCTAACTTAAATTAGGGCTAAGATCAGTATATAATATCATTACTTGCAAATATTCTGACACATTTTATGATCTAACATAAGGTCAATTGTCAGTAACTTCATATGCATTTGAAAATAATGTATATCATGTGTTTCTTTCTCCACATATGAATATGGAAATATAGAGATATTAATTTTAGATTTACATATTATAGTCCTAATATTTACATAAAAATGTATCACTACATAATAACATATAAATTTGATCAATTTAGTAGTATTCTGGCTACCTACATAACAATTTTATAATTTTTATTCAATAGCAGAAATAAAGTATAAAAAATTTCCATTTTATAATAGTTTGTGATTTTTTCAATCTCTTAGATTCATGTTAATTTGTTTTATTTGGAGGTCACACCTGGCATTGCTCAGGGATTAGTTCCTGTCTGTGCTCAAGAATCACTCCTGGTGGGCTTGGGAGACAATACGGGGTGCCGAGGATTGAATGCATACACGGCAAATGCCCTACCCGCCATGCTATTACATTATTGTTCTGGCCCCCATAGATTTACGTTAATTGCTTGAATGTGAGAGTTTGTAGTTTTCTTTTTCCTTTTTTTATTTTTGGCAGGGGGTCACACCAGGCAGCGCACAGGGGTCACTTCTGACTCTAGGCTCAAAAATCACTCCTTGCAGGCTCAGGGGGCTATCTGGGATGCTGGGGTTCAAACCACCGTCCTTCTGCATGCAAGGCAAATGCCTTACCTCCGTGCTATCTCTCCAGCCCAGTTTGTAGTTTTCTTTAAGGAAATAGTTAAGACTTCTCTATTTTTCTGAAATTGGGAATTTTATCTTTGCATCATGAAACATTTCTCTTTATTTTAATGATATTATTATACCTTTTTTTATTTTTAGGCTTGGGATTATTTGAGTGTCTTGGATTTATAGAATACTGGTCTTCAAATTGGGGAGATTCTAGGTCACTATTTCTTCAAATATATCTTTCACTTACCCCCTTATCTCTCCTCTCTCCCAGGGACACATTTATACATGGTATTGACAAATAAGTCACCTTGTTTATAGCTATCATTTTGAATTTTCTCCCTGCTACTGTTTAAAATTTTTCACCAGTTTCAAATTTATTCATTGTTTTTTCCTTTTGCACTCTATAATCTTAAAATAACTCCAATCATCTACTTAGATTTTAAGAATATTTTCAGGGATATTTTATAGTCACTTTTTGATAATTCCATCAATTACTATGGATAAGACTAGCACAGTACCTTACTTAGCAAATATTTCCTTTGCTTACGGATCTTACATGGCTCTAATTCTGTTGGAAAGACATTATGAATATTCAACTACAAATTTTTTGTGTTAAGATCATTGAAGCTCATTTTGTTAGCAGATGAGTGTTGGGGGGGAAGTACACGGAAAGTTTCATTGAAATAGCATTCTCAAACCATTGCAAAACACATTAAACTTGGGGTCAGAGAGATTAACCCTGGGGTTAAGGCATTTGCCTTGCATGCAGATGTTTGTTTCATTACAATCACCACTGAGATTGATCCACAAAGGAGCAGTTTCTGAAAATCACAGATGAGGTGTGGTTGAGTCCCCACTGCAAGCATGCAAAATAAAAACAATGACTGTTTCTTCCATACCCAGACAGTTCTTCAAGGTGATTGCTAGCATCCTTAATGTTAATAGGAATTCTACAAAATCAAGCACAATTAGTCCCAACTTCTGCACTTCCTAATAAAAGTACCCTTAAAATCTCCAAACATTTCCCATCACTGTTCCCTTGTTTTGAGTTCACAAATGCATTATTTCATCCATTAATTACCAGGACAAATAATTAAATAGTTCATTTGAAACTTCTTTAACAGTCACTCGGGTTCTTTTCCTTGCTACTCCTTTTTGGTGGCAATCCAGGCAGAAGGGAACCTAGGAAAGTGATTTATAATTCTAGTTCAATTGCCTGGATTATTATTTTTATTTATTTATTTATTTAGGTTTGAGGCTACATTCAGCAAAGCGCAAGGATTATTACTAGCACAGCACTAAAAATTTCAGTCCTGGCAGGCTCTAGGGATAATATGGGATGCTGAAGATGGAACCCGGGTCAATTGTCTGCAAAGTAAATGCCCTAACACTGTACTATTACTCCAGCTTCCGTCGGGATTATTTTGTTGGATTGCTATAATACTAGATCTTGGGGAAAATGATCACTGGTTGAGTTTAATAGTCAATATTATCCTTTATAGTAGTTTCCCAGGACAAATAATAAGATACATGAATTTCTACGTTTTTCAAAGAACTTTCAAAGAAAGTTTTAAGAGAACCCTTCACCTTTTACATCTGACTCTTCTACCAAAGTCTGATCATGAGTGATCAATAATACACCATGGGCCTGGAAGGCACCCAAGTCAACCTACTTCACTAGCAAAGGTTAAGAATAGCAAAATCAACCTACACAAACTCCTTTCCAAACAAGATAATGTGTGCGATTGGTCCTATTTTGCTTTGGGAAGCCTTATTGATATTAACATTAATTAATTGTTCCATGAGGTAAGTAGAACAGATTTGGTTCCAAATATCACATTCATCAGAGTGACCAAAAGATTGGCTTCTTTATGGGAAATTGCACCAAAAGACCAAAAATAGTGTAGAAGTGATAGTGAATATTTGGATACAGTTCTTCATGGGTGTCTCCTATTTTTACAACTCTTGTTTTGTACTAAGTAAATTTTTGTCATCTGTCATCCTTGCGTAGGGGCCATGCTAATCTTCTCTGTATCATTCCAATTTTAGTATATGTGCTGCCGAAGTGAGCACAGTAAATTTTGACTTCTGATCTGCACTTCACTGTGCCCAGGATTCATCCTGGTGGTGCTCAGTGAACTCTATGCAGTGTCAGGAATCAAATATGGGTTGGACATCTGCAAAGCATTGTCTGAGCCCTCAATCTATCTCTTTATCTTCAGCCTTTTGTACTATCTTTTAAAGGCATTTCAGTAGCATTCAACAAAGTAGAGATGGTATGATCAAGTTGGGCAAAGGGAGGCAAGCTTATTTCCAATTCATATAAGAATTATTTTAAGGGACCAGAGGGAGAGTATGAGTACAGTAGAGTACAAAGGCAGGATGTATGTCTTGCATACATCCAACTTGGTTTAATCCCAGGCATTGCATATGGTCCCATGAGCCCACCAGGAGAAATCGCTGAATATAGACAAGAATAAACCCGAAGGCTCCAAATTTAGCCCAAAAGACAAAAACAAAAGAGGTTCAGGTTAAGGTTTTTATCCCAGTTTTATAACAGAACCCATTGAATTACACCAACTCTTTCAATGCTGTGTGGGAAATTATTCTTAGAAAAACAAAGCAAAGAAAAAAAATCAAACTCTGGCTACAATTATTGCTGCAAATAATGAACTATGCCTTGTCTCAGATCCTATAGTCATAATTTCCCTGTCAAATTCTGTATAATTTTATCACAGGCTGACATATTGTTCTTGAGAAAAATAAACTTTAATAATTTTATCTTTTATTTATATGTCTACAATACCAATTATGTAACTAACACACTATCCCCACAATCTTTACCTGTAATGACTACTGAAGTTCTTTCTCTTTGTCTCCTAATTCAGAAGGCCTCTGATACCTTTATCTTTAGTTTTCTTATTTATTGCCATCCAGACATTTTCTCTTAGTAAAAAGCCACAGGAAGTAGGGTTCACCGTGTTTGTTTCTCCCATCTCAGGGGTCAATATTATCTAACTTCTGTTGAATTGCATTTCAAACAGATGTGTATAGCAAAAAAGGCAACCTCATACCATTAAATTCCCCAGCAGTAGTTCTTGCCTCCTTTGTTTTTGAGATATTTTTGTAGGCTTAAATTTTTTTACCCATAAATCTCTTCAATTATTGATCAAATTTTTATGATAAAATGTAAATCTTCTCATCCCATTTTTATAGATACTCTCTTCTACCGATAGACAAAATACAATTTTGTTTGTGAGTATTTCTCACTTGCTGAATATTTAAAATCACAAATTATGCCTTATGTTAATGCTCATGCATCTTTAAAGTAACACTTCCATCTAAAACTAATAATTTGCTCCAGTTCTATGTATAATCCACTTTCTATGCTCCATCAATAATTCCTTTGTTTTCTTAAACCAAAATGAAGAGTACAAATTTAATTTAATGCTCTGTTCAGTTTAGACACACTCTATTGAATCCCACATTTAATTTTCACAGAAGTAGTATTAAAGCTTATGCTTTCATTAATATACCAAACGCCTCTCATATTCCATGACATGACGCTGTCTATACCTTATTAAGGTGAGAAGAGAATGTCTAATTTCATCTAGAGAGCAAACAGAAAGAGATTTCTAATTGTAAAGGTGAATGTACCTCAGAAGGCTACAAATATGTAACTCTTAAGACAGTCAAATGGAAGCACTCACCAGAAATTTAAATCCTGCTTAACAGGAGCATGATAGTCACATGCTATTCTTTTCCTTTACAAAATTGTGTTTAAATGGAAATACTTTGTCAGACTCTATCATTATCAAAAGTCAGTGGGGATTTTACCATTGCAAATGATGACATTTTTCAAAGTTACCTCTTTCTTGTGCCAAAATCTAAGTTTCAAACATATCTATTTGAGCCAGGATAGTGTTAAGGGACTATCACAATGTCACTTGACAACTCTAATATTTATTTCCACACATCAAATGACACAAGGGGTGTGTGGAAAGTCACCGATGCTTCTATTTTAACCATGCATGTCTTCCTTTTAAGCAGCTGCATTTTTAAAGTCAAGTATAAATGCCACCTGAGTTTTTAAAAAATAATTACTTTTGACTAGTAAACTAAGTTCCAAAAGACTTTTTTCATAAACAACAAAAAATTAATCAATAAAAAATATCCAGTACTTCTTTACTTCACACAGTATCATTAGTGATATAAGGACAGTCACTCTTTTGCCTTCCCTTTTAGAAAAAAATCTTTATCAAATAATTTTACATTATTGCAGATAGTAGCTTCCACGTTTAGTTCCTCTTATTGTCATAACCAATTTATTACTCTTCTGTTAACTAGGTTTAATTCATTTTATTACAAAGGTGCACAAAGCATGCATCCCTCAGTATCCAAAAATCAATAAATATTCATTTAGTAACAAAAAATTAGTAGAGAAAAAGCAATCATTTGATTTAAAGCCTCAAAAACTGAAGCTAGAGAGGTATTATAGTTGGCAAGATGTTTACTTGTGGCTTACCTGGGTTGATCCCTGGCACCATATATATGTTCCCCAAGTCTTTCAATACATGAACCCTGAACACAGAGGCAGAAGTAATTCCTGAGTACATGGGGTATGACTCAAAGCAAAATAATTCAAAACTAAGTATGCACCAAATAAACATATATGGCAAGGCCACAGCTAACATACTCAACAGTGAAATACTGACAACATTTATTTGCAAGGCAATAAATATGACAAGATAGCCACTTCCAATTCTTTCATTAGACATATTACTGAATGTTCAGGTCAGAGAAATTAAGCATGGAAAATTATTAACATTCAATGTAAAAAGGCAGAACTATCTCCATTTGCAGACACAGTTTTATAAAAATACTTTAAACATCCGTGCAGAAAACTGTTTTGAGCTAATAAATTATTTTAGTAAAGTTATAGGATCAAAAATATATGCAAAATAAATTATATTTCTTTAACAACAAACTATAAAATAGATCAGGAAGCTATTTTATTTATAATATCAAAAAGCAGGACCAGCACCATAGTGCAGCATTAGGGCATTTGCCTTGCACATGGCTGACCCAGGATGAACCTGGGTTCTATCCCCGGCATCTCATATGGTCCTCCAAGCAGCAATTTCTGAGCTCATAGCCAGAATAACCCCTGACCAAAAAAAAAGACAAAAAGGGTAAAGATACTTAGGAAAATAATGAACCAAGGAGATGAAAGCTCTAAACAATGAAATGTCTAAAGTATTGATGAAAGAAATTTAAAAAGATATACATTGTGCTCATGTACTTAAAATATTGTTAAGCTATCTATATTACCCAGAGTAATATTTAATTACCTATTAAAAGTCCAAGAATATTTTTCACACAAATTGTTTCCTACAACAAATCCTGTGTTACATGATTTATAAAATATTCCAAACTCTAACATAATCTTAACAGAAGCTGGAGGCAGCATATATATTGATTTTAAATTATATTACAAAGACAGAGACATTAAAGTATAAAATATTGGGGGTGGGAAGATATACAGACCAAGAAAATAAAATGAAAAAGTCCAGAATTAAGCCTTGGTAAGTTCATTTATAACAAGAGGATCTAAGAATACATCATCGGGGTAGGACAGTTTTTTAAATTAATGTTATTGGGAATTATGAATATCACATGCCAAAGAGCAACTAATCTACCTTTCATCATACACAAATACTACTATAAAATGTATAAATATTTAAAGACATAAAATTTTCAGATGAATAAAGATAAGAAAAAAGGAAGAAAAAGGATAAAGGGAAGGGAAGTGAAAGACAGAGAGGGAAGAGGAGGAGGAAGAGGAGTCAGTCAGGGGAACCCCATCAAACTTTCAGTTGCTAAAACTAAAGTTTCAGCAAAGCAAACCAACAAAAATTTAAAGACAATGTATATAACTGGAGAAAGTATTGAAAACAACATATCTAGCAATGGTACACAAAAATATGTTCAATATCACAAATCAGATGCATACAAGTCAAAACTACAACTTGAGAGCACATTACCTAGATTTTATATCTATTATCATAAGACAATTCATATAAAAAGCCAGAGAATGTGAAAAACAGAAATTCCAAACTTTTGTTTATAAAATGACTAAGATAAAAAGAGCTAGTACATGATGTTTACAAAAAGCATTCTATAATCAAAACAGTTTGAAAATAGTACATAAATACCCTTATCAAAAAAATAAGAAACACATTGTTTCTCACTATCTTTCTACAGGAACATCATCATATCTGTCTACAGCCCTAATTTTCCTGGCCTATTTCACCAGTGATCAACACCTCTCCTAAATGATACATTTTGTTCTTTAAACAGATAGTTTTATTCAAATCAATTCAATCTCAAGTCTAGCTTTAGTCTTGAAAGACATACTTTTCGAAAGCAAAATTTGAATGTCTCTATTCTGATTCATTTTGTATTGATTATGTAATTTAGTTTGCAAAAAGCAACCCTCATTTCACGTTTCTGAGTGGGATTTCTTTCTAAGTGAATTCATATTAATTTGAAAGAGAAGAAGCAACTCTCTCAACCTCTTACTGTCCTATAACTATCACAAAAAATTGTTTTCCGATGGAATAGACTTGTTTTTTTTTTCTTTTTCAAATGGTCTAATTCCCTGAAACTATGAATGGGCCTTTTGCTTAATTTGGATGCTAGGCAATTAGGTATTCTCCCAGGGATAGGAAGACAAAGGTCTTTTAAGCTAACTGATCTTGGGTGGAAGAAATAATTATGTTAATCATTGCTAAAGTATTCATTCTCTGGAAATATTTTAGAGATTTATACAAATCTTGTTATCTAACCAATATTATGTTCTCTATTTAAGCATGATACTTGTGGTGTGAAAAACAAATCTTCTATGGAAAGAATCCAAACTCTGCACTAAAAGTTCAATTATTCTGACAATTGACTCTGACCATTCACTTCATTATTTATATTTCTGGTGACTGAAATATTTCTGAGTATATGAAACTTTTATCAGAGAGCATCTATATTTATTCTAGTTAATGATACTACAAAATGAGCACTGAAATGAAACCTGTTGGAAGCCTGGAACAAAGAAGGAATATCAAAATTTATTAGGAAAGAAATTTTACCACTTTACTTTCTACATTTATTTCCTATAAATTTATTATCTCATTAAAATGCTACTTAATAATCTATTAAAGCTAGAAACAATTCCCTCACAAAATACCCTATTGTATATTGCTCTGAATAGTTGTTTCTTACCGTGAAGATGCCACACACACACACACACACACACACACACACACAATATTCCAGTATTCCTGAAATTCCTTCGGCCTTATTCTCATCCTCTAAACTAGTTAGTACTTAACTTGCCTCAATTAGTGGTAAGTGTACAATAGTACAGTAGGTTTACATACAGCTAGACTGTGTTTGAGCACCAGCCAGAAGTAATTCCTGTGCAGAGCCATTAACATCTGAGTGTCTCCATGTGTAGCCCAAAAGCAAAAATAAATAAATAAAAACAAGTATAATAATATGAATAAACAATATATTGTGACTTTCTTTACATAATTTACAAAAATTAATAGTTTATATATTAAAAGCATGTTTTCAAAATATAAAAATATTAGGGTATATTAGGAGAAAATTAAAATACTTGAAGCTAAACAGAAATATTTTAGATGTCATGCAAAAAGCAACTTTCAAGAAAAATATTTAGTACTTTATAAAAAATGTAAAGCTTTAGGGGATGGAGTGATAGCACAATGATATGGCATTTGCCTTGCACGAGGCTGACCCAGGATGGACCTGGATTCAATCCCTAGCATCCTATATGGTTCCCCAAGCTAGGAGCAATTTCATAGTCAGGAGTAACTCCTGAGCTTCATCGGATGTGGCCCAAAAACAAACAAATAAACAACAACAACAAAACCAAAAACAGAAAAGAAAGTAAAGCTTTAGTTCTTCATGTATCACTAAGAAAATAAAGTTAAGTCACAGACAGACATATTTTCTGGAGAAATTGAAATATCGAAGACTCACAGACATCCAGTGCTATATAGGACAATTAGAACTTATATACAGTGCAGATGGCAATTAAGAAAACTAAACCATCTAGAAAAATCACTTCAGCATCTCACCATGTTAAATGCAAACTTAACCCTGGCTACACTTAACATTTCCTAGGTATGCTTAAAGTCTGGTGGTAGTGGAGGGGCAGAATTTATGTATGCCATAAATAGTAAGGTTTCCATGTTACCAAATTACAATCTAAATAATCAAAACAAAACAAAACTTAGGTCCATATGAATTTACACATGACTAAGAGAAAAACTAGAAGCCAGAGCTAGAGAGATAGTACAGAAGTTAAAGTGTTTGTCTTTCAAGCAGTTGATCCCATTTGACTCTCTGGTACTGCACATTGTCTCCCCATACTTCCAGGTGTAATAAACCTTGAGCACAGAGCCAAGAATAAGTCTTGAGCATATCTGATGTGTCCCCTGTTCAAAATAATAAAAATGAAATTGAAGGTAAACTCAAAAATCTATCAAAATATTAATGAAGGTCTTGTAATATAACCATACAATGGGACATCACTGACTAAATGGGAGCAAATTACTGATAAACCAAAAAGATTGAGTGTCTAATATATTGTGTTAAACAAAGCAATGCCAGTTAGGTGAAAATCTGACAAAAGCAATGTAATCAGTTGTAGGATCAGTGGATGCTGAAGAGCAGTGTTTGGAAGTTGAGTTTAAGTTGGGGAGATAAGTTGACCTTTTAAGATTTAAAAAATGCTCTAGATCTTAATTTCAGTCTTGATTATACGGTGTGTAACTTTGTCAAACTCATCAAAATCTACACTAAAAATAAGTAGTTTATGTATATTAGACATGTAATAGCTGACATTTTAAAAACTAATTCATCTCAACCAAGTATCTAATTTAAAAATAAATCTATAAGTGGGGGAAATTTAGAGACAATGAAAGTTTTTTTATATAACTTGCTTATTATATCTTTTTCACTCATAATTTTATTTATATAAGATCCTATACTGCTAAAGAATTTCTGTCTTGGAATCAGTTTAAGATTTTGGTGCCACAAGTAATTAAAAATGCCCTAGAGACATGTTAAAAGTGATGTATTACAAATGATAAACATGAAATGCAGTCCATAATCTTAGTTTTTTTAAGGTATGTAAAAAATTTATTAGATAAATTAAATATGTGACACATTTACATGTACTGCAACAGAAATTCAACCAAATGACTGGCATGAGACCAATAAATTAGAATACTGAATTTTTTAAGAGAGAAGTTCTGGCCATTTTAACAACTCTCACTTTATGTACTATCAAAGGGCCTATTTTCAGCACTCTGCAAAAGCCTTGTTCTAGAAAGAAAACTACTCTATTTAAAAGAATCAATAACACAGGCACTATTTTCAAATCATATGTGAATATGTTTAAATCTAGGTACAGTGAATTATTTACTGAAGTAGTGTATCAGTTATTGTTTACATTTTTATCATTGTATAATGGAAACCCCAAAACATAGAGACTGAACATTCCTCATTTATTAGTTCATAGTTCTGAACAATTTGGGTGAGGCTCAATTGGACAAAATGTTCTGATGGTCTCAGCTGTGGGTCATTACAAGCTCAATTGCAGTTGAACTGTATGGATTGCGTTAAGCCCTTGACTACCAAGTCAAAAAAATCTACCATTGTTTTGGGACTCTCATCTTCAAAAAGGCTAAGTAAGGACTCACTTTATATGTCAACACTTCTACAGCAATCAGGGTCGATATATTAAGGCCTTTGGAGATTGAAACTTACAACTTTATGAAATCACTTAGATCAAGCACATTGGCCAAAGCTTCTTAATAATTCAGAACA
>PVKC010032351.1:0-14331 GCA_004027635.1 Crocidura indochinensis | reverse complement strand
GAAATTGCTCCTGGCAGGCACGGGGGACCATATGGGGCACCGGGATTCGAACCGATTACCTTTTGCCTGAAAGGCAAACACCTTGCCTCCATGCTATCTCCCGGGCCCTAAATAAAGAAATTATTTAATAAAAAAAAAAAACTAAGTCCTTATGAGCTAAGAGTCAAAAAGGCAGGGTTACTTGGGGACAGTGAGAATGTCATCATTACTTCCAAGAAGGAGATAGCTTGTTTTTGGTTCATTGGACTACCACGAATTTTGTTGACTTGAATAATTCACTTGTTACTCTGAGAGTGTTATATAGAGAAATACCATTTTCTAAATGATAGAATTTTTCCCTTGAAGAGAATATTTTTCTTGGGTGCAAGTAGAGAAGTAAATAGGATTTTTCAGTTCTCAGAAATTTTTAGAAATTTGTTTTTTGCCTGACTTCCTATGTAGCAGGATATCTAACTCATAACCCCAGGGGGATCTCACCTGGGTTTTCTATATGGTGTCTAATTTTCTTCCTGGCTGAGTTATTATGTAATCACATTATGTTGTCAAAACTTGGACAGTAGAAGAGAATAAGGTAATAGAGAGAGACCTGAATTCCCCAGACTCTTATGCTTAACATGACTTCATGACCTCTGCCATAAGTATTAAGCTACAAACGTAAGTTTTGTCATGTTTGCAACCATGTGTGTATGGCTGAGCAGGTTGGGGGTGACTTTATACTTATGTTATGGGAGGCATGCTGCTAAAGCAGACAAGTGCAAAATGAAAATAAATGGTAAGATATTTTATTTGACATCTTCAGACAGACTATGTTGCTTAAGAGAATTTGGCCATTGAAAAATTAGAAATCAAGATCATATGATTTATGTATAATGATAACATTGAATAAGTATAAAACACTTATATTTACATGTTGATATTGCCACATACAAAATAGAAGATTGATTTAGTTTTTATTGATTTGTTGAATTATAAAAAATAATGGGGGCAATAACATGAAGTGAATTTGGGAAAGGTTTCAAAGGAGCAAAATGTTCCACTAATGTTACTATTCTGATATAATAACTTTTCATATTTAAATTTTTCCCTTATTGCAATTGGTTGACATCTTTCTATACAGTTAGAATCCTAACTACACAGACCTTCAATTTACTAAATAATGTTTGCAAAGTGAAAATAGCTTCAGTAGCATATCCATGAATAGATAAACAAGTAGAGGCATTTTACAGCAGTTGGTCTGATCTGTGTGTTCTGTAATGAAATAGCAGAATCTCAAAGAGGTGAAGTGTTTTAACCAAAGGAGAAAGTTTAGGAGTGGCAGAAGTAGGATTCTTCCTACCACTCTGAGGCTTTACATCTCTTATCTCTCTAGATTAGTGTTGCAACTTCTCTCCTGTACCATGTACCTTTACAACCTGACCTTAAGTATACCCATAAAATCCTATCCTCTGATCAGCAAATAGGAAAATAAGACTAGGTAGAAATAGCCCTAATGAGTACAATAAGATAATAATGTGATTCCGATGTGTTTTTCTCTGAACAGTTTAAAGACAATTCAGTTGTATATAATGAACCCAGATCTAAAAGAAAAAGATAAGATAGTTCCATTGTTCATAAGAGAAAGTAGCAAGACATAGACAAAAAATAACTGACCAACAGATGCAAGAATGTGTTAGAAATTCTGCCATCTATACACTCAGATCCCTGCTGCACTGACTCCAGAATCAACTTCTTGGCTCTTTTTTGGATTATTTTTGTTTTTGTTGTTTTTGTTTTGGGGCCACTCCCAGCAGGGGTTATTTAGGTAACTTAGGGATTACTCCTGACTTTGCATTCAGAAATCACTCCTGGCAGGCTCCTGGGATGCTGGGATCGAAACCGGTTCTGCCATGTTCAAGGCAAACACAATACACACTGTGCTATCCCTTCCACCAATCTTTGCACTGAACTCTTTTATAATTACTTTGCTTCTTTAAATATCTTCATTTCATGTCTTTTGGGTTGGTGTGAGGGGTTATAGTGTCAATTTAAATACACTAGAATGATTCTCTATATTTTCTTTTAGAATAACTCTGGGAGACTGAACTGTGTAAGATTAGAAATAAGGAAATAAAATGTGGATTCAAGTTGGATAGAACTAGGTCTAAATTTCAGTTTTGTCTCTCTCTCTCTATTACATGACTATTGGGAAGTTACAGATGTTCTCTAGGATATAGATTTTTCCTTTGAAAGATGAATATATTTTTTTATCTTGCAATTCAAGTCATCAGGACATGTGCACAGGTAGTGAATGACAAAATCAGCTCTCAGGAGCTGCTGTCTCAGTGGGAGAAGTTATACACAACATCACGATTCTTATACTTTTTGATTTCTCACACTTTGAGCAGAAGAACAGGTCTAGGAATATTGATGAAATGTTACCAGGTGAAAGCAATACTATTTCCAAATAAGCAACTTAGTTTTTGTTTGTTGTGCTTAATTATTTTATTTTGTTAAAAAGAGCACTAAGTCCTATTAAATTTCATAATTATACTTTAAATTCAGGGTCTTACAAAATTTAGTTTTGTCTAGAGCCATAGAGATAGTACAGTGGGTAGGGCTTTCTCCTAATATGCAGCTGACCCGGGTTCCATCCCTGGTACCTTAAATAGTTCCCCAAGGCAGCCAGAAGAGATCCTTGAGTGCAAATTTTAGGAGCCCTGACCAACTCCAAATGTGACCCCAAACAAAAACAATTTTGTTCTGTTCTCCCATTCTTGGAATTGTATTTAAAGAAATCCAGAGGTCATTGTAAGGGAAAGTAGGCAACATAAAATAAATTAAATAGCAGCTTCTAGGAATTGCCTCCTCATCCTAGTTCCAAGTAGATCTCTGGCTACCCAATTTAGTCAATGAGCTTGCATATTTGTTCTTTATTTTATTTATTTATTTATTATTATTTTTTTTTAGTTTTTGGGCCACACCCGGTGACGCTCAGGGGTTACTCCTGGCTATTCACTCAGAAGTCACTCCTGGCAGGCACGGGGACCATATGGGGAACCGGGGGATCGAACCGCAGTCCGTCCTAGGTTAGCGCAGGCAAGGCAGGCACCTTACCTCCAGCGCCACTGCCTGGCCCCTGCATATTTGTTCTTATGGGAAAATTCACCCTGGGGATAGCACACTGGGGTGCTAGGCTTAGGCTAGTAAAGAACCATAACTGTTCTCAGGAAGAAGGTCTGCTCTCTCCCTTATTAAAAGGTTTCACCCTTTACCAACTATGTGTCCTGTGGGCATGGTCATCACATGTTTCAGTGGTATTTTCAAGGTAAACTTCAAATTGAGGCAATTAGGACTTAAGTTAGGAAAATTTATGAAAATGAAAACAAAACATTATTTTCATTTAATTGTTGCTTAATGCTGACCAGGAATCTATCATTTATTTTGACTATTATAATCAAAAGAAAAATAAGAAGGAAAGAGTAAAAACTTAAAGACTAGAGAGGAAAATAGTTCCAGGAACTAGATTATGAGCCTATGGTCCTAAATTTATAGCCCCACAAGCACCACTGGGTGTGGTCCTGGTGGACCACAACATTCCTGAGCCCAGGCACCCTTGTGCTGGACCTGAATTTATTCCCATCTGGTTGTACGACTATCACTAGAAGTGCTCCATTGAACACTGTATGGGAGCCCCTCCCCCGGCAGATTCAGCATATTTATAAGCAGCACAAGCATAGCAATGTTTCCTTAAAACTATAATTTTTGTGAACTTGTTTGTAAAGACCCAAAACTATGGAGTTAAAAGTTTTAAGGTGGCTGATTTTGCAATTCAAGGGCCACATAAATTAAGACCCCTCTATTTCAATTTTATTTGAAATAACATACCTGACTTCTTCTCATCCCCATCTGGTCTCCTCCTCCTCTACCTTCTTCTGAGATTCTCGAGTGAGTTTATTTACCAAGCTATTCAGAACCAGGGGAGGTCAAGGCTGTACTCTGAGCAGCTTGTATCAACGATAACAAAATATGAGATCCATTTAATACCTTCTACTCCACCTTTCTCCTACTTTTTTTTCTGATTTGTAATTTTTTGCGATATACTGGGTAAGAAAAAAAAATCTTTTCAAACGCAGAACTTTTTGGCCAGAGACAGTCTGGCTGCTGGAATAAACAGCCTGCTCCCTCGTTTACCATTCCATCATGGGCTTAAATCCTGAGAAGCTCGCGGCTGCCTGCAATAGTTCTTGCTTGGCAGCAGGGAAATCTGCCAATGTCCCATCAGGCTTGTTTCTTAAGCAAAGTTGTATAAGTTAACAGGTTTTATTGTTGGGGGTAATCTGGGGTTGTTCTTACTGGAGGAAGGATGAGGCCCCCAGAGTGTTTGCCAGCTACAGCCCTTGGCTTTACTCATTCCCGCTTCTCATTAATTTGTGTGAGCTCAGCCCCTATAACAAATGGTGGGGCCTGGGGATCCCATTCAGCTGGGTCTGGCTTGGGTATGGCCTGTGAGCTAATTGCTCTAATTGAGTGGGAGGGACTGCCTTCCTCTCCATTCCATCCCTTCCTGGCCCTGTTTGGAGAGGAATGAATGGAAGCCCACTTCAGCTCCTGCTGGCAGCCCCAGCAGTCTGCCTGGCCTTGGAATTCTCTGTTGGTGATGTTGCACGCCACCAACAGCCTTCTTACAACTGCTCCTCTGGTCCTTCCCTGGGAGAAGAGGTAACCCAACCGTCTCCTCTCTGAAAGCCTCTTTTTCATTCTTCTTTTCTTATGCTTGGAGAAGTGTTCTACTATCATTCGTATCTGGGAAACAGCATTAGAAATGAGTTTGCATTCCTCTCTGGATGTACAGACTATTTATAACTCACATAATGCAGTATCAAAGTGCTGCTCTTCAGGACCTGCTGTATGAGAGACACGTCCTGAAAGCACAGGAAACAGGGATTTTATTTCTATATCCTGAAAGTCGAAAATTTGGGTGTGTGTGCGCTAAATCCTACGCCAGGGTTGTGTGTGTGTGTGTGTGTGTGTGTGTGTGTGTGTGTGTGTGTGTGTTTGGGCAAAAGGTGGAGGCTTGGGGAAGAGGGTAACAGACTGTCTCTTTAAGACAGGCTAGGAGGAAAACCAAAAGTCATCAACTCTGAAAGTAACAAATGGGAGCCCAGAGCTGTGGAGCTAATGTGCAAACTTGTTTCTGTCCTCTATGGCGCCATCATTTATTCAGGAGGTAGAAGCAGAAGACGGGGACTTGCATTTGCTTGATACTCAATTATACATTAGTGTACATCACTTGGCAATCTGTTCATATCAATTTAATTGGATTTTAATATTGCCTCTGATCTTGTTGTCCAATTAACAGTACTGGCTGGCAATAAAGCAGAACCACACACTATGTAACACCTTTGATCCCTGCCATATGGAGCTCTTCCATTGATTACCACATTTTCAAAAAATTTCACTCTCTCAATATGGGCTGTGATAAATGGGAGAAAAAGCACATCCCTGATGTGATAAAAATTTCACTTCAACTCGCAACTTCATTTATTTTGTTGACATTCGGCTCTGATTAAGAACAATAAAAAAATCATGCCCTGAATATCATATGCAAATACAACCCTGGGCATGAATCTAATCATGCCATGGGAGCATTACCATGACTAGCCTGGCATCAGCTCAATTTTTTTTAAAGTGACAGCATACACTTCTGGGCTCACTGTGCAAAGTAGTCGCCATCACTATGCCATTTAATAAGCATCTGATGTTTCGGTTCCCACCAAGGCATGGAGAAAGCATTTGAATTCTTGCCTGTTATTACAAGGTCCCTGTGTTCAGATGATGTCTAGTATTGACCCTTCCCTTAACCCCATTCCCTGCTTCCAGTAGGAAAGCCAAATCAATTGGAGTTGGGATGGAGGTGACTGTCAGGGGTGATACTCCCCTTCACCCCACCTCTGGCTTTTGCCTTTTCTTGGGGCCATCCTTAAGAAAAGCTAATGAGATAGAGTTTTGATTTGGAAGGGCTTGCAACTCTAAGGACTGACTGCTCAGCAAAGCGTGTGCGAGGGTGTTTGTGTGTTTTTGTGTGTGTGTGTGAGATTGTGTGAGGTGTGAATGTGAGAGTGTGTGTTTGTGTGTGTGTGTTTGTGTGTGTGTGTGTGTGTGTGTGTGTGCATGCTTCCTGTTTGTCTCTTGGAGTTATGCAAGCAATTACAGCTTAATGCCCTCGAGACACTCCCAAATGACAGGATTAACCCCCAAGGGGAAACTGGCTTCTGTTGTGAAGGATTACATCAACCTTCTAAAAAAATTGTCTGAGGAATCGCTGATCATTTTCATGCCTCCACAAGAAGGTTACCAGGCCAGAGCTTGGAAATGCCAGGGAGGCCCCTTTCTGATCTATGGACTCTACTCTCACACGTTTCCCCCAACTCTTCCTGCTTTGGTGACAGACTCTAGGGCCCTCTCTGTGCTTGTGTAGCTAGATCCTATTCAGGCCCTACTAAAGGAGCCTGACTCCCAGTTGTGGAGCAGAACTGGCCACCCCAGTGTTCTCCTGAGGACCTGGAAGAGAAAGAAGGTAGAAGAAGGGGCCATGCCCAATGGCAATGGCAGCTGGTCTCAGGAAGAATCACAGCAATTTTGGAATAAGGGAGAAGGAAGAAGGCTGTCGGTTACACATGCCGTAAATTATTTCTTGACCATTAGCAGTGTTTCTGCCTCATAACTGTTCTTCAGGCATATTAAATCAGTGAGAAAGAAGAGCATGCTAGGACATCTGGGGCTGCCAGATAATTCAGTTAATTTCTATTCCCTTGAACCTGGAGGTGTTAATTTGGAAGCACAACAGAAGAGTCTGAAGAATGCTAATACGTCATTTGAATGATTAATGCAATCAGGGGGACTGGGGGACCTCTGTTTACTCTTTAATTTTGACATGGCACAGCAAGGAGGAGAGTGGCTAATTTTCTAAAGTTAAGGGCAAGTTGGTTTCATTTCAGTCAGGTGATCCTGGCTGGGATTTGGAAAGCTAGGGTGACTCAGAAGGGTTGTACTAGGCTATGGGGACTAGTTTTGTTCATTTAATAAGTAGAACCAAGAAAACAGATTTGATGAGTCCTTGCCTTTGGGGTGAAGAAGCTCTCAGAAACTTATGGAAACAGCAAACAGAGGGAAAACAAAAAAAGACAGAAGAGGACAGGAGAAGAGGAGAGGGAAAGGAAGGGTGGGAGGACAGGAAAGAAAGGAGGAAGGAAGGAGGAAATGAAGGAAGTGAGCCAGGGAACACATAAGTGATAGCCATGTACTTGTATTTTTATCTGACATTTTCAAACTGAGTGACTTTAGTTAAAAGAATTAAAATATTTCCAAATTTATCTAAATGGAATCTTATTAGGAAAATTTTAGGATTGAGCAACTCTTTTAAAAATATGTTTGTTGGAAAGCTGCAAAGGAAGACATTTAATTCTTTACCCAATGTAGGAATTTTAAAGAAGCCTCCTGTCTATTGATTGTTCTGCCTCTAATTAGAGGCAGTTTTTGACTGTGATAACAGGAAATTTCAAAGGGCACTTTACCCCCACCAGCCAGACACAGTAGTGTCTCCTTTTAAAACAAAGGAGGTATTGTGAGAGTGAAAGGGATTTGGCCCCAAGCACTAAACAAATTCTAGAGAGTAGAAAACACCCTGTAATTATGTTAATAGTAAATTAATGTTTTGCAATTTACCCATATCACCTCAGAATAGGTGTTTTTCAAAAGTACCTATTGGAAATATTAGGTAGACAAGGTGGGGAAGAGAAGTCAAAATGTTTAGTTCTCTATAAAGCCTCATACTTAATTGACAACTGGAGCTACTCAGTCTAGAGATACCTGTTTTCCAGAGGTGCCTCTGATCTCAGATGTCTGGGCCTCCAAACTAGCTTACTGAGACTCTTTGGTTAGAATTCCTTGTCTGTGAATGATACCATGCTGCCTAATTTTGCAGGTCCTTTCCTTGTTAGAACTCTGCCTTTGTGACTAATCCATATGCTGGAGTCTATTAACACAAGTGAGTGTTACTGTGGCCTTTACTTTTGGCATTGCTTCCCTCTAAGGGGTGTTAGTTCAGATGGGGCCTTGAATTGAATGGGCCTCCATTCTGATTTCCATGGAAAGCTTTCTCATTTTATATGAAGTTCTTTGCTCACACTCAACATAAATTAACAAACCTTTATCGTGGCAAGAAATGAGGTTTTTCTGGGATACATCCTTTAAAATTATTATTAATTCTCAGAACATCCTAAGGGGTAGGAGTTATAATTCATATTTTACTGATGAGGAAATTGGAACTAAAATATAACTTGCCTAGAATCCCAGCTGAGAGGGACATGGTTTTTGAAGAAAGTATTCAGGAAATGGTTGTGAATAAATTGGTTCTGTTGGCATCCCAGGCATTCATACTTGTACATTTTCCTTCCCTCACTCCACTCTTCACTCCAGGCACCCAGAGTTTTCTTTCTTTATGCTCTATTTCAAAATCTAATTTCCAGAAAAGATCTTATATTAGTCATGTATTCTTTAGTTTAATTGAAACCTAACTAAGAAAATTTTTGAACATATTCTTCTTGATTGGTTCTCAAGGGTCTGTGTTTAAAATTTTATAAACAATAATGGAATAATAGACTACCTGCCTTTTAAAGTAGCTGGATATGACTAGGAGATATTTTCCTTAATTTTTAAAATAAATATTCACTTTTTCAGACATTTAAAAACTAGAAGCATTTATAACAAGCATATTCTAGAAGATATACAAATTGCAGATAAGTTATAAGACTATAAGTTAAGAAAACTTATCTTCAAACCCATGTCACTAAAATGTCTATTTGTGAGCATATAGGGCTGAAAAAGGAAACTTTGGAACATGACATGCTTTCTCACTACCTCCGTACCATAATACACATCATTAATTTATCTTCAGGCTCTATCTGATCAAGCCTGCTGCTATTTGAAAATCTATCTCTACTGATCTTCCAAGCAGCCATTATTTATCATTTATAGTTGACACTCAAGATGACACCTATTGCCACCCAAGGGCCAGGTGGCATTCCACATTTTCTGTTAAAAATTCTGTGAGATCTTAAATCTAGAAAAATGATTAGATTTATGGGTCCAAACCTGTTTGTGCCTAAGGGCTGGGTTGAGGGTTTTGAAATATATTTCTTTAATCAAATATTTAGAAGTGAATTTTGAGAATTTGTATTTTCATGAAAACCTTCCAATGATTATTATTATATCGTGAAGACTGTCATCTGGACATTAACATTTCAGACTTTGTAATTCAGGATTTTTTTTTTGTTTGTTTTTGTTTTTGGGTCACACCCGGCAGTGCTCAGGGGTTAGTCCTGGCTCCATGCTCAGAAATTGCTCCTGGCAGGCACAGGGGACCATATGGGGCACCGGGATTCGAACCGATGATCTTTTGCATGAAAGGCAAACGCCTTACCTCCATGCTATCTCCCGGGCCCCGTAATTCAGGATTTTTATTATTTTGTGAGGGTAAGTATTAGGTGAATTGGGCTTCATCAGGTTGTGCTTAGGGCCTACACCTAGCTTTATGCTCATGGATGACTCTGGGTGCTGCTCAGAGATAATTGCATATACTCGAGTATAAGTTGACTCGCGTATAAGTCAACCCAAGAATAAGCCGACCCCCCAAATTTTACCCTAAAAACTGAGAAAACTTGGTGACTTGAGTATAAGCTGAGGTGGAAAATACAACAGCTACTGGTAAGTTTTAAAAATAAAAATAAATATTCAAAAAATTACATTAATTGAGGATTCAATAGGTTAAATATTCTTCAATATTTATTGCTAAAAATTATAAATTAGCAAGAGTAACTTTAAAACTTTAAATAAAGTGCAGAAAACTGTAGCTTAACAGGTAATCAAGCTAAGTCACAAAGGTTAAAATTCTTCAAAATTGGATTCCTTATGGTGCTTAAATAAAGATTTTATTTAAAAAAAAACTGGATTCCTCTTCCTCCTCATCTGTTTGTTCAAACAGGGCTTCAGCTGTATCTGATGTGAGGGTATCAGCATATTGTCATCATCACTGAGTTTGCAGACATCATCATCACTGTTGTCAGTCTCAGATAAAGTGCAGAATATAGTGGGTTAAATAGTTCAGTGACATCCAGTTCAGTTCAGCAGCTTACCTCTTCAGCTCAGCTGCGACTTGTGGACTGAGCTGAAGCACTGACCCCTCCAGCAGACAGCAGAAGACTGGGAACTATGTGCATTTGATTGGGTGCACACACACCAAATCAAATAGCCTGTATGACTCGAGTATAAGCCGGGTTCAGGTTTTTAGGCACAAATTTTGTGCCGGAAAAGCTTGGCTTATATTCGAGTATATATGGTCATGTGGTACTGGGGATAAAACCAGGGTCCCACATGTAAAGCAAGCACTTTAATCCCCTGTTGATTCTCTTTTAACATGGTAGTATCTCTTACTCCTTCAGGATTTTGCTTTATATTGGAAACTAACAAGCTGGAATTATTGCCACTTATAAATTGACTTTGGCGGGGGGGGGGGGGGTTGGGTCACACCCGGCAGTGCTCAGGGGTTACTCCTGGTTCTATGCTCAGAAATTGCCCTTGGCAGGCACAGGGACCATATGGGATGCCGGGATTTGAACCTTCTGCATGAAAGGCAAACCCTTACCTCTATGGTATCTCTCCGGCCCCATAAATTGACTTTCAATGAAAGAAATTTTTTAAAATGAGTCTTAGTTCAGTTTTTGCTGTTTTATCCTTAAGCCTCTTAAGAGTATTATGGAGAACTATTCATATTCAGACTTGTAGAGCTCTCTTCTGATTGGGATTGGATAGTGACACAAGTTTGTCAGTTGTGAGCCTTGAACAAGTCATTTAATATAGATGAATATTTTATCTTTTGATAAACCCATGTCAGAGTACTTATTTTGCAGTTATTGGTTCTCTGACATCACATTGTTTTTCTTCTTGCTGTTGAGTATATCAGTTATTAAGCACTTTCCATGGACCAGGTGGTATAGAATTAAGTGGAGAGATAGGAATATATAGAATACATAGAATCATAATTTCTGAAAGTCACCTATACCAGTGGTTTACTTTTATTATCACAATACCCACATTACACTTAGGTAAATATGAATACAAATACAATGGCAGCAACATATTCAGAAAAAATATTTATATTTAATCTGTGCAATATACTTAAACATTTTTATTTTATTCTATTAAACATTTGTATGATGCCTTCATTAATTTCATGGGCCACTAATAGGTTACTAATGGGAAGTGTAGTGATGTCTATTCTTTCATTTTATACAAAAATCTTTTTGTATGATCAACAACTGTACCATAACAATATCTACTTGTTATGGGAAACCTTTAAAAGCGAGGGATATTTCTGTTATTCTCTATTATAGCTAATATTAATTGAGCATTTACTATGACAATGCCCTCAAACTATCATCATGCTATATACTTTATCTGATGGCTGTAAACAAAAATATAAACAAAGTAGGAAGCTAGTAAATATATTTTCCAGAATGCTGATTGGATTTCTTTAGTAGTATTCCACTGGTCTTTGGCCGTCTAGGATATATTCTGGTTTCTATTACAATTCTAAAATTTTCATTTCAGACAAAACTCAGTGGTCTTGTGACCCAGTGTTGATAATCTAATTGCAACTTAAAGGTTTCTGACTAACAATGACTAGTGTTGTCTTGCATTTGCAGAGGTTTTTTGAAGGCTTTGAAGACTAAAATAAGACATTATTTTATTAGGCAAAACAAGTAAAGATATTTGTGGTTGTGAAAGAATTTGGAGATATTTAAAACTATTTCTATCAGAGAACTAAATATAAGATCTTAGATAGAATATGTTGTTATACATGGGGGACTGATTGAAATGGTGGGGCATTTTGCCATAGTTCCTCTGAATATCTAAAGTATAAAGAAAGCTTTCATAAAACATTGATTTTCACCTAGAGGGCAGATGAGAAAATAGGTCATATGTGCAGTCTCCAGCAGTAAGTGTGATAACGAATACATTTTTAGATGAGAACTACATTGGCCAGATAATTTGTATTTGAGTCAATGTTAATGCACTCCTGTGGGGAAAGGTCCATACCTGAATCACGACTTTGTATTATGTGAATACCAGAAATGAATTTCTTCATCCTGATGACATTGATGACTAAATTATTTATGTTGGCCAATTAGTCACTGGGGTAAAAGAATTTCTGCTTAAAAAATTTAGAAAATTAAATATAAACTTGCTGCTTTGATTTGAAAAATACACGATGTCCTTGTTAAGTTGCAGGGAAGTTAATATGTCCTTTTCCTTGGGATGTGGCATCACCATTAGCAAGATTAAGTTAAAAACTTTAGTAACATTTCATTAACTGAGGATAATTGAAGAGGAAATATAAATATACAGGTGTACATACACATAAACAAATAAAATATTCAAATGTAAATACACCCAGGAAATATACATGCACAAATATACTCACAATATTTGTGAGAGATAGAATTAAGAGATTAATAAATATATATACCCACAGGTATATATTTATCTTTATTATTATAGTGCCACAGAGTATATTTAAGTAAGTAGCTAGAAAAATAAAAAATAGTTCTGTTGACTGAAGAGGTAGTTAGTACATGATTGCCATGTGTGTCTTCAGTGACAGATTCAGGTTCAATCTCTAGCATCACATGCTACCATGAGCATGGTTGGGTGCAACCCTATAGACCCCTGAACACTACCAGTGGTGACCCTATTAATCATCTGCACCATGGGGTCTGTGCAGCACCAAATTCTCAGACTTCTACATTGACTTTCCACCCAGTTAGACAGGAGTCATAAGAAGTGGCCCACGTAACATTTAAACACATCTGGAAGTTCTCCAATGCTGGCCTCATCACCAAGAACAGTTCTAATTTAAGACTAACCAATTGTGTTGGCCCTTTGTCAAATTAATAAACTTTTGGAGTCAGTTTCAACATTTAGGCAATAAAAAGGCTTTCCTATACTTCCTACTGAAGTTTCTTAAAATATGTTATTACTTTATTTAAACACCAGGGTTTATGAAGTTGTTGATAATATGCTTGTTTCTAGCCCTCAATGTTCCAATGCCATTCTAACTCTATAACAGTCCCTTAATCATTGTTTCCAGTTTCCTGCCCCCTCCAAGCCTACCTTCAAGGCAAGCACAAAATAATTTACTATGTTGCTTGTTAAAACTAAATGCTAATAGAGTTAGCAAAAAAACTTTAGTAACAGAAATTTTGTGAAAATTGTTATCTCTCACAATGTGGTCATTCAATCCTTTTCTGAAGGTATAACTAAGCGTTTATTGCTAGTTGTGAATTCTGTGTATTCTATGCTACTTTAAAAACTAATTTTATTGTGACCAACGTTAATTACAAATTTTCCCATCTATTGCTACTTTTATATCTAATTTTTTGTGTTCCTACTGAGGTGATAGTGTTGAGAAATTGGAGATGTTGCTTCAGAAATTTCAGGATTGATGGAGCTGGGTTCATGAATTTACATAGCCGTGGCTGTGGAATGTGGCACTGGCTGTTGGGGCTCCCAACAGCCACTGGGCTGAGGGTCAGGATGCCCACCCCCTCTTCAAGAATATCCCAGAGTTTTCAGTTTCCAACCCAGCATACATGGAGTTTTTGTCAAATAAGTGTGTTTGCATAGATGAGTGGTGGAGCAGTGAAGTTAAGTCATTGGTGCAGCAACAACTGGGATGAGTATGGCTGCAGAGGAGTCATCAGGACTCTGTCTCCCCTTCACAAAGGTGCCTCAGAGTTTTCAGCTGCAAGACTGATAGAATCAGAATTTTTGTGGTGAGGGTTGCATCCCTTCTGAAATTAGAGTGAATCTATGGAGCAGACTGATGAGTTGATATGACTGCAGCTATTAGGAGATGTTAGGAGGTGAGACTTCTCTTTATGACCTCTCAGCAACTTGAAATTGGTATTATGCTTGGGATGTATACAACATGTTTTTATACACACTTTTATGCAACTTACATGTTGTAAAGATTCATAATTATTTATAGGCAATGCTTTATAAATTAATATGTTTACTCACTCAACAAATATTGAATAAGGACTTTACTGGCATTTTATCTACTTACCAAAGTAATACAAGTTTCTCAACCTCTTAGAGAAATGCTCACTACAAATAGATTTTTAAACTTTCTGAACTCAAGCAAAACTTAGGCTGTAAAAATATAGATTGTCATGGAAAAGAGACAGGGTAGATTCAGGATTTAATACTGACTCTATTTTAGGCCACAAACAT